>JXTC01000234.1:412383-488752 GCA_002914845.1 Trema orientale
AGGACAATTTCCCTCTCGACATGGAATTCATCTTTCTAAGTAGCAGTGTCCTAAGACACCTTAAGAGGAAGAAGACGTGGGACGGATTCCTCACGCGTCAGCAGTTAGAAGCCTTATGTATGCAATGCTATGCACCAAGCCTGACTTATGCTACTCCATAGAAATATTCAGTCGGTTTCAGTCTAACCCGGGATTAGATCACTGGATAGCTGTGAAACACATTCTCAAGTATCTTCGGAGAACGAGAAACTATATGCTAGTATACTCCGGTATGGATTTGATTCCTATTGGATATATTGATTCTGATTTCTAGTCTGATATAAATAGTAGGAAATCTACATCTGGCTTAGATTTTACTCTTGGTAGTGGAGCCATAGTTTGGAGAAGCTTAAAACAAGACTGTATTACTGATTGAACTATGGAAACTGAATATGTAGCTGCTTCTGAAGCAGGAAAAGAAGCAGTTTGGCTCTGTAAGTTCTTGAGTCATTTGGAAGTAGTTCCAAATATGGATAAACTACGCACATTGTTCTGTGATAACAGTAGTGCAATACCAAATTCAAAAGAACCAAGAAATCACAAGAGATCCAAGTATATACATCACAAGTATCACATGATTAGAGACTTCCTGAAGAAGCAAGAGGTATCGTTATGAAGATAGCATCAGAAAACAACCTTGTTGATCCATTCACTAAGACATTGCCTACTCAGACTTTTGAGAGTCACATAGAAGGGATGGGATTAAGGGATATGTCTCATTTGCTTTAGGGCAAGTGGGAGATTGTTAGTGTTTTTGCCCTAAGAGCAAGATGTAAATAATGATTTGTTATTAAATAAAGGGCACCAATCCAGTAGGTAATTTCTTTTTTACCTATGCATAGGTATCAATTTGGCCAATGAAAATTTTTTTTACAAATTTTTTTATATTAAAAAGTAAGAGAGAGAAATAGCATTAATGATGCACGTCTTTTCATACACTTGATTATAACCATTGGATCACCATTAGATGATGATCCAACGGCTAAAAAAAAAAAATCTACACAGAGGTAAAAAAAAAAAATACCTACTGGATTGGCAACCTTAAATAAATATAGTTGATTTTATCCTATTTGCTTGTATATATTATTTATAATAATATATATAAGGGCACCAGTCCAGTAGGTATTTTTTTTCTTTTTTACCTATACATAGGTATTGTTTTGGCTAATTAAATTTTATCTTCCACATTTTTAATAGTAAAAAGTAAAAGAGAGAAATAACATTAATGATACACGTCTTTTCATGCACATTATTATAGCCGTTGGATCACTATTAGATGATGATCCAAGCCTAAAAAAAAAAATATCTACACATAGGTAAAAAAAAAAAATTACCTATTGGATTGGCAATCTATATATAAATATCATGAAAATTCCTTAATTATAAATGTAACCTGAAACTTAATGTGTATAAAAGTTGTACATACAAAAGGACTAAGTTTAAGGGATATAACCTAAACTAGCCCGTAATTAATTATTAAAATTGGGATCTTTAATTAAAAAATTACTAGTATGATCCATTACCATTGAGAATGGAACAGTCTTATCTGGGCTGTTTATATAGAGACATTAAATCGAGATACTTTATATAATGAGATTATATAGGACTGGACCAGATAAATTTAAACATATGATAATATCCGTTACAGAATAGAATATTCAAATTTATCAACCGATGATCATATATGGATCGATCTTAATCTTGAGTAATTAATAGACTCCTGCTTATATTTTTATGTCTCTTGATGTATTCGGTAACATCCGTGTTTATACCAGACCAAATCCTTGTATGTTGGAGACATGATAATATAGATAGCAGGGAATATTAATTAACAATATGGAATCTATTCCTTCCTAATGGAAGTTAGAAAAATGATTCTCTTGAGTAACGATTTGGTACTTGAACGATATAGCGCTCAATTCATGATTTGATCATGAATTTGTTGTTCATTAGAAAATTATAGGAACTCAAGGATAAAGAAGTAATTAGAGAGGACAATGGATTACGAACCTAACTCTATTTATGGATCATTTATAAAGGATTGATCTCTATGTAATGATTAAATCAATGGACAAAATTTATGATTGCTTTGAGTAATATATATTGTAATTTTTAATAGTACAGTTCTAGTTTTTTAGTGGAGTAACATTGGAACTAATAAATTCGATAATTTAATTAAAGAGTTTAATTAATTATCAAATTTATTGGAGCTTGAAATTACAAGTCCATAGGTCTCCGAACCATCTCTATTAACACTGTATTAAACATGTTATATAGTCATTTTCTTATATTAATAACTAATTTAGAATTATTGAATTATAATTAATCATGTCACACTAAAGTTAATGTTACATATTTAATTGTTTTATGTATCACATTATAATAAATAATAAATATTATTAATTTTGTCTATTTAATTTTTTGTTGTTTTTTTTAAATTATAGGATTATTTAAAAAATAACAAAGAGTGTATCCAACCATATTGTATTGGGCGTGTAACACAGACATTTTATCTCTGTGTTACACGTATAAGCCTAAAAAAATAATATGATTATTTTTATTATTTCTATTTGGAGAATTATAATTTACCAAATAATTCTATTATTTTACAATTTGATTATTTGAATATTTGGATAAAACAAAATAAGAAATTTTTTTTCAGTGCCTTAGCTTGTCAAGACAAGCCTTACAGTCTTACACATTATTTATGAGACAAAAATAGGATGTATTTTTTCTCTTATACGTGTATGATCAAATTGATAAGGTTATTTTGTTTTTCCAAATTAAAAAAATATATGGAATTAATTGTATAATTAAATAGATAAATCTAAAGAGGAATTAAGAGAGGTATTTCACCTTAATAGGAAACTTTATACACGTTAAACATAAAATATCATATACGTGTAAACCCTATCATAGGAGGAAGAGATTTTATTTTCCTATTTGAGTGAAATATGTTGTCTATTATGTGGTTTTAAATTGTTTAAAACCTAAATATAAATTCTTTTACATGTTAAAAGATTGAGAGAAAATGGGAAACCTAAAAAATCTAATCCTAGCCCTATTTTAACGTGCTTCAGGTGTGATTGTGATTTTTGATTTCCTTCTCTCTTATCTGTTATATGTATTGATAATGTCTTTAATAGGATTAAATTTGTTTTTCCTATATAAGATGATATGGCATTAATATTATATTAATTTATCAATTTATCAATTTGAAAAATAGCATTAGACGTGTATAGAGTTTGAGAAAATTAGGCAATCTAATTTTTATAGTTTTACACGTTAAAAAAAAAGAGACAGACAATTTTTTTTATATAAGTCTGGAAAGTTAAAAAAGAAAATGGGCTGCTCTTTTTTCTTTTAAAAAAAAATTTTAACGTGTTTTTCCTCTCTGTTCTCTATCTTCTTACCATCTCAAGTGTTGAGACATATAGCTAGAATTCTAAAAGTGTGTACTAAAACAATAAGATTGTGATTATTAAGAGCCCACTCTCTAGTTCTTTGGTATGGAGGCTTGGTGAAGAAGATCGTGGTCTCATAGTTATGGTAGAGTACAACCTCATCATCAACTAAACAAACTCTAATACAGAAAGATTAGAGTGTTCTTACTTTTCTTTAAAAACCGTTTTTTATTCTATGCATTAAAACAACAAAGTCATATTAATCCTAAGCTCTCTCTTGTGTGTAAAATTTTGATTATCACATATATCACCTTCTGTTGCACCATATGATGGTTCCTCCATAAACTCCGCAAAATAATAAGAATTTCTAAAAATTAATATCCTGGACGGAGTTTTTGACCAATTTTAGTAACGAAAAAAAGCTATAATATCATCCATTAAAACTATATTATTCCTTATTATTCTACTTAATTTTGAGGATATTATTATCTTTTACCTGTTAAAGTTATTCACAAAGTCAACTCAGGATATTAATTTTCAGAAATTCTTAATCTTAGGGTATTAATTTGCAGAGTCTGAACTTTAAGGTTTAAATTATAGAACACCAAAATCACAGAGTATTTTTTTAGAGTCTTTTTTAAAACTATATTTTTCAGAATATAAAAGATCCTATACCATGGGCTTGTTTGGATTTACTTCCAGTTTTTTTGTTTAAATAAATTGAAAATAGAAGTGAAAATTTTGTTTTGATTTTTAATTTTTAGAAATAAGAAATATACTTAGCAAGCTTAATTCAGTACTTGTTTCCAAAAACAAAAAAGCACAAATAATAAGAGAAAAAGTCATGATTTGTATTTGTGTATGTACATATATATGTGTATATACACTTATGTATAAGTGTGTGCATATTTTTTTTAGTTTTTGAAATTTGTTTAGAAAAATAAAGGTATTAGAAATTTTTGTTGCCACTTTTTTTGAAAATTTATGTAACAGTTTTTAAAAATATAAAACAAAAGCAAAGTTGCCAAGCAAACTTTCAAAAAATAATTTTCATTTTTCTGTTTAAAAAAAACAAAAAACAGAAAATAAAAGTGAATCCAAGCAGACCCTAAATTCTTTTTTTTTTCACCAAAAAATGTAAGTGGCCTAATTTCCTCTTACAAGAATTATCATGCCCAAATCTATATTCTTTCAAGAGCCTAGGAAAACTAATTAAACGAGAATTTTTAAAAGTGACTAGAAATAAAAATACCAAAGTTTTAGAAAAGGGGTAGTTGAAAGAAAAACCCTAAAGTATGACTTTTCTGTAATTTTAACTCTATCTTTTGGCTTGTGTAAAATAATACATTCATATTTTAAATCTCTTTAAATTTGTACCCTCTGTGTGCAAATTGAGTCATTTATGCTAATTATTTTAAATTATTTTTAGTAAATATTTTGTATTAGTCAGCAGAAATAAGATATGTTCAATTTATATTCCGTATTTAGTGAGAAAATTATTGTTCAATTTATATGCAAATGGTACAAATTTACAGAAATTTGAACTGCAAAAGTATAATTTTGTACAAACCAAAAGACATATTGTAGAAAGACTACATTTCAAGGATTTTTTTTTTCCGGATAACCCATTAAAAAATGCAGTTCGGCTATAATAAGTGGAATGGCTTCTTACAAAAAATAAGGCCAGCCTAAAGTCTGAAAAATGAAAAATCCTAAATGGGCTTAATTTTTTAATAATACTGAATTTATTTAGACATATATCATTTTTTAAAACTACTTATAAAAATAACACTTTTTAAACCTATTTTAAACCTATTTAAAAAACTACCAGTTTTTTTTTTAAATTGATACTTTAAAAGGTACTCGAGGTAACCAGTCAGGTTACTTAAAGTAACCAGACTCATTACCTCTAATAACTTGATTGGTTTCTTCAATTACCTTATCAGTTTATAAAAATTGGCATGTTTCTAAATATTTTTTAAAAATAATATTTTTCTAAATAAACATGGAATTTTTCAAAAAAACATTTAAAATCTACGATTCTTCAATTGTTTCAATATCTTGCCTTATAAAATCAAATTTCCTCTAAGTGAAAAGTTGCTACCTTGGGCCTCAAAATTGTAAAAAGAGAAAATTTAATTTATATTGTAAAATTTCAGAAAAGATAAAGAAAAATTTTGGATTTTAAAATTCTTTTGAAAGTCACAAATTATTTTAAAAAAACACTTTTTTTACAAATATTTAGAAAAATACTATCTTTTACCAATTTGATGATGTACTTGAGTTAACTAGCCAAATTACTTGAACTAACGTATTAGTTACTCCAAGTAACCTTATTGTTTATCTCGAGAACTTTGGAAAATACAAACTTTAAAGAGAAAATAGTATTTTCTGAAATATTTAAGAAAATCGTAGTTTACTAAATTGAATTCCAAAAATAACATTTTTTTAAATTGGTCCGTAATTTTTCGAAAAATTTAGCACATCTAAGATTTTCCAAGTTTTTGGATTTTTGACCTAGATTTTTGTAGAACGCCCTTGCAAAAGTATAGTATGACCCACGACTAAAAGAAAGCGTTTAGAAAAAAAGAGAGAGAAAAGGGGTTGACAACACATGACGTTTGTTGTCACATGCATTATTATTTATTTTTATTTTTATTTTTGTTTATTTTTCCAGCTTTGTTTAGCCCCTTTTTCGGTTTTCTTGCTCCTAATTTAATTTTTGATTTGATTTGTGTGATTCTTTTTAGACTTTAGCTATTATAAATTTTCAACTATACTACTAAATATTCTTTAAATAATTTTTTTAAAGTGAAATATTTCATGATTTTTAACAAAATTAATTCCTCAGCATTTTTTTTATAGATTTTTAGCAAAATATAAAGAACGCCAAACTCGTTTTCCCATTTTTTGAATACCAATATTAACCTCTTTATTTTTATTTTTTATTTTTAGGGAAAAAAACACACACACAAGTTTCCTTCCCTTTGTTCATACACCATAGATAATTGGATAAGATATTTACAATAATCCTCTTTTTTTTTTTAAAAAAAAAAAAAGGAGCCCCTAAATCCCATCATTTCTCAGTTATTGTAGATAATATGATAAGTACTTACCAAAGATAGAGTCAACGTTTTAGTGTGAGCCTGGATAGAGGATGGGTGTCTGAAATACCCACAGCCCAGGAGACAACCAATACAAAAAGCAATACAAGATCCCAAATATTGCTTGTTATATAAAAGAGTGCACCATGCCACATCAGACTATTATATTGTCCGAAGAGTTTATCATAAAAAAGCTCAACGAGCAGAAATTCTGATAGGGCAAAAACAACAAAGAGCTGAAAATAATCTATTTCCCAATCATGAAAGAGGGCAGTAAATACATGCACAGCTATTAATCCAACTGTCGAAAGCAAATGAGAGGCTGATGGTAACTAAGTGGGTGACCGTTGCCTATTATTCAAAATAGAGGCTAACTGCAAGTGTACGGGTCAACAAGTAATAAAGTAAAAGAGTAGAGTATTGTCCCATAGAGATTTGTAATTTAAATTGCTGATTACTAACCGAGCACAATTTACTATTTATCTAAATAAATAATGAGAAAATAACTATCAAGACTTAAAATTAAAGAACAAGAGATTGAACAAACTAACAATAAAAGTGAATGAAAGTAATGAAACTTAACAACCAACATATTTAATTAAAATCAATGAAAATCAACCTAGGATTACAAGATCCTCTCTAAGCTCTCTATTTGTCTAAATATTCCTCTTAAATTAATTAGTTCAAAGGAATTGTCAACCTAGAGCGCTAATGTTACTAATAAGCCTTTCCCAAGTGTATCTTAGACCTTCCTAGACAAGATAGCACATTACTGCTAATGTGAATTGACTAAGAGCATTAGAATTAGACTCTAAAACATGATTGCATAAGCATTAGAATTAGACTCTAAAACATGATTGCATAGGTCACATAGGTATATATTCCTATCCTATGTGAACTTACCCCAAATTAGGCAATCCTATGTTATTTTATCTAAGTCCAAATCTCTATTCCTTCTTCTAAGCTCATAGAAATTTCATTCAACATACCATTTAGTGGCCAAGTAAATGGAAGCAATAAGTTCAAGATAAAACAAACAACTCAAACAATAGATTTCATTAATAAAAAAGGAAAATAATGCAAGCAGATTACATTAGAGGTTCAAATGTTAGGAAATGGAGTTTAGCATATAATCATATTAAACAATCCACAAAATTGAATGCAAGGGTTCAACATCATAAAATTGCAGAAAATTAAGAGTAAAGAGAAAAAAAAATAGAATAAAACTCTTTTGGTGTTCAATCTTCCACTTTGACTCTCAAATCCTCTTGAATCTTGATGTTTTTTTGTGGAAATTAGTCTTCAATTGAGTTAATTTTGTTAGGGTTTCGTCGTCCCTCAAAAATGTATGGGAAAGTGCTATTTAAAGGAGCCAAAGGTCACCTCAGATTGCGTGCCATGTAGAACAAACAGCGAAAGATCCAGCAATTGGTGCTACGTCGCCCTTTTTTGGCATTGCAGTGTCAAAATGACCCAAGCGCCAACCATACATCTTAAATTTCTGCTCCTCTTTTTGGAGTATTTTGGCACAGTGGCTTGCTCCCCTGCTGTGCGGTGGCGTCAATTCATCAATAAATGGCCTTCTTTGAGCTTCAATTCACAATCTTCTTGACTCGATAGCTCCACACCTGAAGTCGGCACAAAATCTCCGCAAACCATATCAAATGGACTCAAAGACGAACAATATTTAAGCTTAAAGAGACTGAAAATATAAGTGTAAAATACACTTATCAAATCCCCTCAAACTTAAATAATTGCTCGTCTTCGAGCAAAACAAGTATAATGAGAAAGAGAAACAAAGACATAAAAAAAAAAAAACAAGAAAGACTCTTAGACCTACCCCCAAGACCTAACCTTGAAAACCAACAAATGACAAACAATGAATTAAATTGAGGTCAACATTATCTCAAAGTTCATTTATAAATTATAACTCAAAAGAAACTCAAGATACCACGAAGGTTTAGAATTTCAACTCAAGTTTGGTCTTACTCTACTTTCAACTCTTTGTGTGTGTGTGTGATACAGTTGTGCGCATCTAGCCAATCATGCATGGAGCGATTTATGCAAGTCTAGTTTTCAAAATTCGATTTGTCTCAGTCTAATTTAATTTCATCTCATAAGCCCATTTTTTATGCCAATCTCCACTAATGTAGGCTAACATTGAATTGAAGATCAATAGGTCTTTACTCGGCTTGTAATGTGTGACTTAGGTTGGGTAGATGGAAAGATAATCTTTTAAGCTAATTTCACACCATAAACACATTCCACTCAACAAATGCACAATCCTCTCAATGCCTCATCCTTTTGTCAACCTCTCTTGCTCACAAATCACGAATTCCCCCCAAACTTAGTTTGTAGCCAATTCCCCAACAATCTATTTCACCTATTTTTATTTCAACAAACTACAAAACAACTAACAAAAATAGAATAGCAAAACTCTTTTATTTTTTTTCTATTTCTTTTTTTTGTTAAAAAAAAAAAAAAACAAAGAGGTATAGTAATTATATTTCCCCTTCATTTTTCATTTTTTTTCATTCATTTTTTTAAAACAAACAAACCACTCAAATAAGGAAACAAAAGCAATCTCATATAAATTAAAAAAAGAATACCAACCCCTAAATAACCTTTCCATTTCCTTTTCTCAATACCTCCCTCACACTCACATAATAGGTTCAACTCTTCTTTCATGCATCTGTGGTTTGAAGAGTGATAATTTAGGAAAACCATTTGTGAGTTGGACTTGTTTAAAGGGTTCAACAAAGAAAAATGATCATATTTAGGCTCAATAGGGGTGACTAGGGATAACCCTATGCACAAGGGTAGGCTTGAAAGGCTCAACCAATCCAAAAATGGCCTACATCCTCTCTTCAATTTTCATGCTGCCTAGGATTTCGCCTCGATTGACACTCAAATGGATTCTAAAATGAATTGAGACCTATGTGTGTTAATCAAACAAGCATAAATCTGCTCTAAGTAATTCAAGGCTAAATGTTCACAACCGTGTGTGCAATGTGTTTAAGAATCAATCATAGAGCAAAACCAAGCAAGAATCAAGCACACAAATAATCACAATACATATTGTTTCCAAAGAGTTATTTCATGCATTATCAAATACTTGTCATTGACGTTCATCGTCAATCCAAAACATTACTAAAATATATAAACTACTACAAAGTTCAAAAGAACAAAACAAAAGAAACAAAAGAAATAAGGAAAACAAGGAAAAACATGATAACGTCTGCTAGATCAAAGTATAACAAGACAAGTCAATCAAGTACTAAACAACCCCCCCCCCAAAACTAAAGTTGTGCATTGTCCTTAATGCACCATATAATGAATAGCAAGAAGATGTTTAGCACTTCCCTGATTGGAGGTCGCTCAGTCGGCCTCCATAGTAGCATCATCGCCTTGGTTAGGGCCATCAGATATGGGTGGTTGCAGTTGTTGTGGCACCTATGTTGGATACTCAGAGAGTGGCTGCATCATAGGATATCCCGGTGGCACTGGAAAACGAGTCATGTCCATATAAAAGTAGGATGCAAACATGTTGACAAAGCTGGATTGATATTATGCCCATTGTTGGCACCACTGCTGGTGAGCTTGAAAGGCTTATTGATGCTGCTGAAACTCTAACCAATGATCGCTCAAGTTCTACTACACCGATGTCAACTGTTGCATCATTGAAGTATACTTATCCTTTTGCTCAGGATCCCAATTAGTATTGGCCTCATCTTCGGCTTCGGCTTTAGGGTTGGCCTCGGTGTCGGCACTTGGTACTTGCTGACTTAAAGATGTGCCCTTTGAGGCTTCTTTCTCTGCCTCATTCTTTAAGAACTACTTCATTATTGAGAGATTAAGTACTGGATTATTTTTAATGAGGTCTTATATAGCATTCCAAGTGACTCCAACCTTGGCACATAGCTCGGTGATGAGGGAGGGAAAGGCTAACTCACTCTTCAAATTATTGATGGCGTATAGAATTAACTTCTTGACAACTCTCCCAACGTCAATTAAGAAGCCCTTCTTGATGGCATATAGGAGTAGTGCTTTATCGGTGGTGACTTTACTGTGGTAGGATACTAGCATTAATCGGGCGACAATGAAATAATGCTAGGTTTTATCAGTGACTGACATTTTGTTCGCTTTGAAATGTTTCCGCACACACTTTTCTATTGTCCAATTTGCTCCAGGACTGCAAAGGACCCATAGAACATCATCATAGTCTGGTTCTTGCTCAAAGGTCGAGAACTGGTCATTATCAATATTGGGCAATTGAAAGAAGTTGTGGACTTAAGCCCATGTGAATGAGATAGTCACTCTCCAGACTTTCGTCGCACAGTTAGTGTGCTCACCAGCATTGGCATAAAATTCATGGACTAATTTTTCTACTCCTAAATTGGGTTATACATATAGCTTCTCCTATTTTCTTCTTTTAATCTCTGCCGTAATATTTGGAAACTCTTCCATTTCTAAGTCGAATCCTTTTTCTTTGATAATAGACTACTTCTTCTTGTACCTTTCGAAGGCTTCTTTGGAGACAAATTTATTCTTGTCATAGCTTGGACTTGTAACTGTCAACTTCCTCTTTGGTGCCATTTGTATAAGCAAAAGTTTACAAACACACCAAAGTCAATAGACACCAAGCTCACCAAGAATAACTGCCCAAATAATAAGAAACCACAATAGCAAGAACAACCGCACAAACTTTAAAAAAGTCTCAATAACCCAAAAATCCTCTAAGCAAAAATGATAACTCAATTACCTCCACAATGAAGCCAACAATATGCCACGCAACAAACACAATAAGCACCAAGAACCGAGACTATTAAGGTCCACAAAACAACCAAGCCTCAAAATCCAAACCACCATAACATAGTTATTAAACCATTCACAAACTAAGCCAAGCACCAAGACCTCTCAAACATAATACTACAAAGCACAGAAACACCACATGCCAATCTTAAACACATGAATAACCACCATCTGAATTAAGCATGCATCTCAATCAATCAACACAAAATCATGCAACACAAATTCCCCTCAATGCTACAAGCAAACAATCAAGCTTGCAACTCTTCAACCACTAAGTATACCAAAATGCACCAACTACCTCAATATCAATTCTCTTATTTCCTTTGATCTAAAACTATTAATTTCAATACTTTCATACCACTCAACTTCACGCTTAGTGTTCTCTAGCTCAATGCCTTATCAATAAATCAATTTCAAGCTCGAAATTTATCATGGGCATTTCATTAAACATGTGGTGTGCACAGAATTCCTCCTCACCAAATAAACAACCATGCAAAGCTAACTTTCCCCATTAATCAATTAAAATATCAATTCAAGAGTAAAGGAATGAAACTCTCACAATATTATAGGGAGAAATTAATTTCCAACTTACTTGAAGGAGTTCTTGAATAGCTCTTGTGAATAAGCCCTCACCTTGAAAGTTCCTCTTGAAAACCCAAGTTTGGGGTTACCAAATCCGAGTATGAAGGTGTTTTTATGAACTATTTGTGGATATAGAGGGAAAAGAATGGTGATTTTTGAAGTTGGGGTTATGCTAGAAAGATGAGGGAGAGAGAGGTTTTTGTGTGATTAGGGGAAAAGAAAGAAGCATGGCTTCTTTAAAAAAATTGGACAGCACTGCGGCACTAGTAAATGGCGCTACAGTGCCAGTTCTGGATTTTTATTTTTTTTTTCATTCTGGCGCTATAGCGCCAGATACTAGATTTTCATGCAAATTGGTGCCAGGGCGCTACTTGTTGGTGCTGCAGCACCAGGTCCCTGGAACTTTGAGTTTCTCAGTGGCGCCATTTTTTGTCTCCTGTAGTGCCCAAGTGTGGTTTTTTGGGCTTGTTTTGGTGTTGTAGCGCCAAATTGTGAAGCTGTGGCACCAAGTCTCAGGTTCCTTTCACATTTGCTCAACTTTTTGGTGCTCTAACCTCAATTTCTTAAACCGCAGTATCATTTTCTATCGTTATTTTAAAAATTGGACACCAAAAAGACTTTAACCTTGCTTTCTTTGATTTCTTTTATTGACTTAGGTTGCCTCCTAAGAATTGATTGTTTAACGTCATTAGCTTGACATCTTGAAGTTTCATTCCGGATCGGTCAAGAGTATGGAGGATTTTGAATGATCAAAGTCACCTCCAAGATAGTGTTTAAGCTGTTGATCATTCACCTTAAACTTTCTCAATGAGCCATCCTCCTAAACTTCAATTGCACCATGAGAAAACACATTAACAACTGTGAACGGTCCCGACCATCTCAATTTAAGCTTGCCCAGAAAGAGTCTCAACCAAGATTTATACAGCAAGACTTTTTGGCATGGTTTAGTCAGTCGTAATTTTTCTATCAAGCTACCTCTTCACTTGCTTCTTGTACAACTTAGCATTTTTAAATGCTTGATGGCAGAATTCTTCTATCTCATTGAGTTGAAAAGTCGCTTCTCTCTAGTAGCTAAGTTAAAGTTTAACTGCTTAATCACCCAATATGCTCTATGCTCTACTTCGATCAGAAAGTGACTAGCTTTCCCAAAGACAAGCCGACATGGCGATGTGCCAATCGGAATCTTGTAAGCTGTCCGGTAAGGCCACAAAGCATCATCAAACCACTTTGACCAATCTTTTCTTGTGGGACTTACTATTTTCTTAAGAATTCTCTTCACTTCATGATTCGAAATCTCCGTTTGGCTGTTCGTTTGAGGATGATAAGTTGTTGCAATCCTATGAGTGATTCCATGCTTAGCTAGTAGAAGCTCGAAATACTTGTTGCAAAAATGGATTCCTTCATCACTAATAATTACCTTTGGTGTACCATACTGATTAAAAATACTCTTCTTTAGAAAGTTAAGTACCAGTTTAGAATCATTGGTAGGCAATGCTACAGTTTTAGCCTAAGATGAAATGTATGTAGAGATTCCCAAAAGATGGAATGAATGGTCCCATGAAATCTATCTCCCAAACATAAAAAATTTCCACCTCCAAGATGTTATTAACAGGCATCTCATGCCTTTTTGAAATGTTTCCTGTACGCTGACACTGGTCACACTATGAGGCGAAATAGTGAGTATTCTTGAATAATGATGGCCAATAGAATCTCGATTGTAGAACCTTGGTGGCAGTTCTCTCTCCACCATAATGCCCTCCATACTCCTAAGAATGACAATGACAGAGTATGTCTTCAATTTCTTCCTTAGGAACGTACTGCCTAATAACATGATTCGCACACTATCTAAAGAAGAATGGCTCATCCCAGAAGTAAAATCTCACATCATGAATGAACTTCTTCCTTTGGTGGTGACTAAAATTATCTGGCATTTGTCTCAACACAAGATAATTCACATAATTGGCATACCATGGCATATTGCCTTCTATGCTAAATAACTTCTCATCGAGGAAAGTCTCATTAATCAACAAGGCATTATCTTCATTTTTCTCTCCCTCTAACCTAAAGAGATGCTCGACTACTTGATTCTATGTTCCTTTCCTATCCTTCACCTCCAAATCAAACTCTTGAAGCAAAAGGATCAATCTAATCAACCGAGGTTTCACATCCTTCTTGGCAATGAGATACTTGATTGGTGAATGATCCGTGTACACTATCAGCTTGGTGCCAATCAAGTAGGATCGAAACTTATCAAAGGCAAACACCACCATAAGTAACTCCTTCTCGGTTGTAGTGTAATTCAATTGGGCATCATTGAGGGTTTTACTTGCGTAATAAATGGCATGAAACACCCTACCCTTCCTTTAACCCAAGATGGCACCTATTGCATAATCGCTAATATCACACATTAACTCGAATGACATTAATCAATTCAGAGCCATAATCATAGGTACGATCACAAGTTTTCTCCTCAAAATCTCAAAGGCCACCAAATAAGAATTATCAAAGTTGAATACTTCATCTTTCTCTAGCAGTGTGCACAATGGCGTAGCAATTTGAAAGAAATCTTTGATGAACCTTCGATAAAATCCTGCGTGCCCAAGAAAACTACGAATTATCTTCACATTGGTTGGAGGAGGAAGTTCTTCAATAGTCTCCACCTTCACCTTGTCAACCTCAATCTCAATGCCCTTACTAGAGATTCGATGCCCAAGAACAACTCTCTCTTGGACTATGAAATGACACTTCTCCCAATTCAAAACCAAATTAGTATCTTCACACCATTTAAGTACCAAAAACAAATTATGAAGACATCAATCAAAAGAATCACCAAAAATCGAGAAGTCATCCATGAATACCTCCAGAAATTGCTCTATAATATCAGTGAAAATTGCCATCATACATCTTTGAAAGGTTGTCGAAGCATTGCACAACCCAAAGGGCATTCCTCTATATGCGAATGTACAGTAAGGACAAGTGAATGTAGTCAACTCTTGGTCCTTCGGATAAATAGCATTTTGATTATAACCATTATATCCATCCAGAAAGCAATAGAACTCATGATCGACCGATCTATCCAGCAATTGATCAGTGAATAGCAAAGGAAAGTGATCCTTATGAGTCGCCTCGTTGAGCTTCCTATTTGATCACTTAACCATTTTACAGCTCAAGATCAACATGCATGGCTTATGGCAAGTGCTAGATATCATCAAGCATCAAAGAATAATCACTTACACATATTTATTATATGCCATGGCCTTTGGCCTCAAAAAATTACTAAACTTATGAAAATCGCTATAAAAAAAATCAAAATTTACCTTTGAGCTCTCTCTTCTAAGCTACTTCTCTTTGATCTTCTAAAGCCATAGGCTCTGATACTCATCCAAGATCACACTCCCTTCCATAATATCACATTACTTAACTTAGAACTCAAATAATCATCTTTTCTAAAGCAAAAGCTTCAAACATCTACCCTTTACATGTATGGTCTAACCTTCTTGGATAACTCTAATTCCCACATGTGTTGAAATACTAGCTCTTAGAATTGTTTTTGTGTAGAAACATAAGAGATTGGAAAATAAAAAATCAAAGTTAAAGGGGATGGTTGTGTGTTGGTTTGAGAGAAAATGAAGAGAAAGTTGGGAGAAAAGTTTTGGAACTTGAAAATACTAAGTTTGCTTGGAAATGGAAAATGAAGCAAATGGTTTCCTTCTCACCTTAATATGCACAAAATTTTAGAGTGTTTTGGCTACCAAATTGTGGTCAAAATTCCTCCAATTAAATATGTTGAGCCATGTTTTGTATCATCAATCCTACTTTCATATTTTGAAGCTAACAAACATATGATTAAAATCTAATAATCTACTTGAGTGTGCAACAAGTTTACATCGAAAGAAACAAAAGGATCACAAGACATTCAAGATGGATTATGGAAAAGAGCTTGAAGACAAAAGTCAAGAATACAAGACTTAGATCAACAAAGGTTACACATTTAGTTCTTGTATTTGAATATTTGTCTATAAATCATATGATCTTAACCGCTCAAATTTTTTATACAATTGAAGTTTTCCAAAGCTAAAACCGTCATATTCGTTTATTTCAAATTAAAATATAAAATTTATTTTACACGAGCTTTTAAATTGATTTATGAATTTTTATAGTCTCTATATTACATATTAAATTAATTTATAAAGTCACATTTTGGAAATAATCGAAAAAGACTTGAATTAAATTGGAAAGCAGCTCTCTGCCAGAATCGCAGACCGGTGGCCAAAATCAGTCTACCGATTCCTCTGTTTTTCTGGTTTCGATTTTTAATGACTTTTTGAATCTGACCGTTACAACCGCACTTCCAACAGCTGGTATTTTTCAGTCGACTGAAAGTGTATTTTTGGTCTACCGAAAATGACAAATTGACTGTCAAACAGTCAAAAATGGCTAGTTTTCTTTCTAGTCTATAAATAGAAGCATTTTTAACACTTGAAACAACTTTTGAACATTCCTACATTGCTTTAAACATACTTTTAAAGTGTTCAAACCTTCTTTTGTGAATCAAACTTTTACATTCACCTTAATCAAACTTTTACATTCACCTTTCATTTCACAAAAATCTCTTTTGAGCTAAACTAGTTCATATTATGTGTTCTCATTTATTCTCTCTAGGTTTACATTATACCATCTATATTCATATGAGAGATTTTAGTTGAGTGTATCAACAAACAAAAAACCAAATTATTTTTGTGAGGTGAGGTTGACACCGGATTCATAAACAACCCGGTTTAGGTGAGATTAGCACCGAAATCTAAACAATCCGTATTAGGCGTAATAGAGCAGGATTCAAGACTGTTGTAAAGGTGTGAGTGTGTCTAAGGAGAAAGCACTCTTTGTGTAAAAGGGACGGTCAAGCCCATTCTCCTGATCCGATAGTGGATAGCTCGAAGTGGGTTGCCAAGAGCCGGGGACGTAGACAAACTGTCGTGTTTGTTGAACCTCGTAAAAATAGTATTTGTATTTCTCTATCCCTATCTCTTTATACTTATTCATCTTAAGTTTATGCATGCAATTTATCTATTTTTACTTGTTATAATCTTTACTTGCTAAATTTACTTGTTTGTCAAGAAAAGTTTGCAAAAATTTTTAAAACCCAATTCACCCCCCTCTCTTAGGTTAGCTACCTTGGACTTACAATTGATATCAGAGTTTGGAGCTCAAATTTTTAAAACTTAACCGTTTTTGAGATGGCTAGCCCAACAAATTTTTCTTTTCAATACGAGGGGTTGTCTCCATCCAAACCACTATTTTTTAATGGAAGTTATTTTAACTATTGGAGAAATCATATGGATACTTATCTTAGGTCCATTGATTTTGATCTTTGGTATATTGTCACTAGAGGTTCTTTGAAAATCATTAAAGTGGTTGATGGTAGAGAAGTTGAAAAAGACGTAGAAGAATATGATGAAAAAGATAAAATTAATTTCACCAAAAATGGTAGAGCTAGAAATATTCTTATGTGTGGTCTAGATAGGAATATTTATAACAATGTTGAAAAAGCTAGAGATGCTCATGAACTATGGAACATGTTGGAAGTCTCTTATCAAGGAACTAGCTCTATGAAAGAAACTAGAATCAATATTTTTAATAGAAACTACGAGTTGTTTAAAATGAAAAAAGATGAATCTATTTCACAAATGTTTACTAGATTCACAACTATTATTAACTCTCTTGGTGCTCTAGGAAAAATATTTCCAAATAGTGAGTTGGTAAGCAAGATTCTTCGAAGCCTTCCTCGAGCATATAGAAGCAAGGTGGTGGCTATTCAAGAAGCTAAGGATCTTAGCAAACTACCTCTTGAAGAACTTATGGGTTCTCTCATGACTCATGAAATTCTTATGAAGGAAACAAATGATGATGAAGGAGACGATAAGAAAAAGAAAGGAATAGCTCTCAAAGCCGCCATGCAAGAGAACAATGAGGAAGAAGAAGAATTCGCGGATAGTGAACTAGAAGACATTGCCTTGGTTACTAAAAGGTATAAGAAGTACCTAAATTTCAAAAAGAAGAACTTCAAGAAGAATACCAAAGGCAATGACCTCCGAGAAAAGAAAATGAAGGATGACTAAATCACTTGCTTTGAGTGCAAGAAACTGGGCCACATGAAGAATGAGTGTCCTTTGAGAAGAAGAAGGCAATGAAGGCCACATGGGATGATAGTGAAGAAGAAGATTCCAAAGGAGAAAAACAAGAAGAAATTGCCAACATGTGCTTCATGGTAATAGAAAATGAGGTAAGCTCACTTGAACCTAAAATTAAATTTCATGATAGTGATACAAGTAGTGAGTTTAGTGAAAATGATAGAGATTGTGATTTATCATATGAGAATTTATTGAGTGATTTCAATGATTTACACAAAAATTATGAAAAACTCATTTTCAAGAATAATGTTCTTAAGAAGGAAATTCTTAGTTTATCTAAATTGGTTGTAAAGTTTACAAAAGAAAAGGAAGTGAAGTTATCTTGTAATAATTGTGATGTTTTATCAAAAGAAAACTCTTTCTTAAATGATAAGGTTTTAGACTTGACTAAAATTGTCCACAAATTTACAAATGGAAAGAAAAATTTCGATATGATGCTTGGTGGACAAAAATGCGTTTTTGACAAAGGAGGTGTTGGGTACAATCTTCCATAAAACAAAAATACCTCAAAAACTACTTTGTGAAAGCTAGTACTAGTGACACCAAACACACTTGCACTTATTGCAATCAAAATGGACATACTAGTTTTTCATGCTTTGTGAAAAAAAAAATGCATATTTTGGTGAGAAACTAGCTTGGGTATCAAAAGAATCTAAAACTGACACTCAACAACCCAAATTATTATGGGTACCAAAAATCAAAGTTTGATTCTTATTTATAGGTACAAAAGAAGAAGAACGTCTGGTTCTTGGATAGTGGTTACTCCAAACACATGACCGGTGACTACTCATTGCTCTCATCATTCACAAAAAGAAATGGAGGACATGTCATGTTTTGAGACAATGCAAAAGGCAAGATTTTAGGTATAGGTAACATTGATACTACTTCCACTCCTATTATAGAAAATATTTTGCTTGTTGATAGCCTTAAACATAATTTGCTTAGTATAAGTTAACTTTGTGATAAAGGCTATAGAGTTATTTTTGAGTGTTCCAAATACTTGATTGAGGATTCTTATTCAAAAGAAATCATTTTTGGAGGAGAAAGAAAAGATAATATTTATACCATTGATATTGAAAAATACTCTAGCCAAGATAAATATTTTTCGGTTTTAAAAGATAATTCTTGGCTTTAGCATAGAAGACTTGGGCATGCTAGTATGAATACTATTTCCAAATTTTCAAAGAAAAACTTTGTTAGTGGTTTACCTAGTTTACTATTTGAAAAAGACAAGGTTTGTGATGCATGTCAATTTGGAAAGCAAGTAAAAAGCTCTTTTAAATCCAAAAATGTCATTACTACTTCTAGACCCTTGCAACTACTTCATATGGATTTATTTGGACCATCAAGAGTAGATAGTCTTGGTGGAAAATATTATATTTTTATGATAGTAGATGATTTTTCAAGATTAACTTGGGTTCTATTCATTACTCATAAAAATAATATTTTAAATGTACTCACCATCTTTTGTAAGAAAGTACAAAATAAAAAAGGCTACACCATCACATCTATTAGAAGTGATCATGGTGGTGAGTTTGAAAATGAAGAGATGGAAGCATTTTGCTACAAAAATAGTTTTGATCATAATTTTTCCGCTCCTAGAACTCCACAACAAAATGGAGCTGTAGAAAGAAAGAATAGAACTCTAAAAGAAATGGCATGTAGCATGCTAAATGAAAATAGTTTTTCAAAATATTTTTGGGCCGAAGCAGTAAGTACTGCTTATGATATTGTGAATAGAGTTATGATAAGGCCTATTTTGAACAAGACATCTTATGAGCTTTGGAAAGATAGAAAACCCAACATTGGCTATTTTAAAGTTTTTGGTTGCAAATGTTTTATTTTGAATACTAAAGACAATTTGGGAAAATTTGATTCAAAATCCGATGTTGGTATTTTCCTTGGATATTCTACTACTAGTAAAGGTTATAGAGTTTTTAACAAAAGAACTTTGGTAGTAGAGGAATCTATGTATATTATCTTTGATGAATCTAACACTCTCTATGAGGAGAGAAAATTGGATGATGATGATGTTGTAGTTTTGGAGCCAAGTTCAAATGAGCAAATAGCAAATGAGATAGCAAATGAAGAAGGTATCCAACTACAACAACAAGTTCTTAAGGAAGAAAAGAAAAGCGAAAATGGTAACACTCTTACTCTTCCTCAAGATTTAAAATTCAAATATGCTCATCCTAAAGACCAAATTCTAGGTGACCCTTTACAAGGTGTGAAGACTAGAGCATCACTTAGAAATATTTGCAATAACATGGCTTTTATCTCTCAAATTGAACTAAAAAGTTTTAAAGAAGCCGAAAATGATGAATCATGGATTTTAGCTATGCAAGAAGAATTAAATCAATTTGAAAGAAGTGATGTATGGAAACTAGTTCCAAGACTGGAGGACTAATCAGTTATTAGGACTAAGTGGGTTTTTAGAAATAAAGTAGATGAGCATGGGGTAATTGTGAGAAATAAAGCTAGACTAGTGGCTCAAGGTTTCAATCAAGAAGAAGGTATCGATTATGAAGAAACCTTCACAGCCGTAGAAAGATTAGAGTCCATAAGGATGCTCTTAGTATTTGCATGTCATAAAGACTTCATTCTATATCAAATAGATGTTAAAAGTACATTTCTAAATGGATACATTTTAGAAGAGGTTTATGTAGCCCAACCCCCCGGTTTTCAAAATCATAAGTATCCGGATCATGTTTTTAAATTGAAAAAGGCTCTTTATGGTTTAAAGCAAGCTCCTAGAGCTTGGTATGATAGATTGAGTAAATTTTTGATTTCAAATGGTTTCATTATGGGAAAAGCGGATACTACTCTTTTTATAAAAAGAAAAAGGGGTGAAATGATTTTAGTGCAAATTTAGGTTGATGATATTATTTTTGGTGCTACTAATGTTTCTCTTTGTGAAAAATTTTCTAAATGTATGCATGATGAGTTTGAAATGAGTATGATGGGAGAACTCAATTTCTTCCTTGGACTTCAAATCAAACAAAGGAAACAAGGCATTTTTATCAATCAAACCAAGTACATCAAAGATATGCTCAAGAAGTTTGATATAGAGAACTCTAAATCAATGAGAACTCCCATGAGCTCTATAATCAAACTTGACAAAGACGAAAATGGTAAAGCAGTTGATATTACTAAATATCGAGGTATGATCGGCTCACTTCTTTACTTAACAGCTAGTAGACCGGATATAATATTTAGTGTTTGTCTATGTACTAGATTTCAATCAAATCCTAAGGAATCACATCTTAGTGCAGTAAAACGTATATTAAAATATTTGCATGGCACTATGAATCTAGGATTGTGGTATCCAAAAGGCACACACTTTAACATTACTAGTTTTTTGGATGCAAATTATGCCGGTTGTCAAACCGACCATAAGAGCACTAGTGGCACTTGTCATTTTCTTAGTTATGCACTTGTGTCATGGTTTAGTAAGAAACAAAATTCTGTTGCTCTTTCTACTACCGAAGCTGAATATATCTCTACTGGTAGTTGTTGTGCTCAAATACTTTGGATGAAACAGACTCTCATAGATTTTGGAATGAATTATGATCATGTACCTATTAATTGTGATAATACTAGTGCTATAAATTTGTCCAAAAATCTAATTTTGCATTCACGTGCTATGCATATTGATATTAGACATCATTTTCTTCGTAATCATATGCAAAAAGGTGACATTGTTCTTGAGTTTGTATGCACAGAAAAATAACTAGCTGATATCTTTACAAAACCTCTCAATGAGGATCGTTTTTGCATGATTCATAGAGAGCTTAGTATGATTGATCTAAATGAACTTCATTGATGTCTTTTGTGTTTAATTGATGTTCGTTTTGTCGTGTATGCTTATTAATTTTGCTTATTTGTTGTTGTTTTTAAATTTGTTTTAAACATTTTCTTCGTTTGAAACCGTTTTGGACGAGAAACTATCGAAAATAGAGTTTTCCGTAGACCGAAAAGTTTTTCGATATGCTGAAAAACTATCATAGAAACGGCTGGGGTTTTTGAAAGAATTGGCAGACCGAAAAGCAGTTTTTGGTCTACCGAAAACACGCAGACCCGCGTTTATTTAAGAGTTTTTGACATTTTTCTCTCCACTTTTCTCACTTTCTCTCAACCGAAATTCTCTCTTTTTCACCCTACATTCATCTCCTCTCATTCCCACTCAATTTTCTCACCAAATCTCTTACTTTTCATCCAACCAGAGTTGATTTCATCGCTATTCTACTCTTGATCTTTGGTTCTCTCATTGTTTTGGCATCTAAATCCGTTTTCCCTCTCCATCAAACCCTAGAATCCGAATTTCTCTTGTCTTTGAGTCCTTCCCTGACATCTTTTGATTCAAATGGCTCCTAGAAGAGAAAATCCTAGACGTAAGGGGAAGGAAATCCGTCCTGAGGAACAAGAACAATGAACCAAGGCGAGGCTTGACATACCTCTCCTTGAATCCCCTGCCCTCATGACCAGGTGTAAAGAAATCTTTTCAAAAAAGAGTATCATTTGGGGTAGAACTTTCAATTTTAGGGATCTTTCTTATGTCAATTTTCCTGATTATATTGATAATATGGGATAGACTGAATTCTGCTCCATTAGGGAGACAGGGTATCCGAGGTTGGTTAGAGGATTTTATGCATGTGCTAATATCTCTAGGGGACAACATGCTATATTTGGTTCCATCAAAGGTATAGACTTTGAAATTACTGAACAGCTTCTTGCTGATATTCTACATTTACCCATAGGTGGTTATAAGTTTCCCATTACCAATACTTGACCTATGATTGAGGATTTTCATCCTCAACAAGCCCTGCTTCGTGTCTGTTCACCTGATAGTTTTCAACCTAAGCCTCGTGTCACTGATCTTACTCTAGAGGCTAGGATTATTTTTCAGTTCGTGTCTCAGAACATGATCTCTAGAGCTGCTCATAGGGATGCCCCCACTTTTAGTGATATTTGCTTTGTTGATTCCATTCTGGTTGGAAGAAAGATTGATTTACCTTTCTTTATTCTTCATGAGATGATCAATGCTATAGAGAACATAAGATCCTCCCTTCCCTATGACTTTCTACTCACTCGTATCTTCCAACACTTCAACATTCTCACCATTGATGAGGTTGAATGCAAACCTTGGTCTATAGATGTGGAGGTCAATAACAAGACTTTTAGTATTATGGGCTTTACCTTTATCAACAACACTTGGGTGGCCAAAACCTGACAGGCACATGCGCTAGTGGCTGATGTTCAATAAGAAGCGGGAGGTAGTAGAGCTACTGAAGGTGCTGAGGAGACCCATGTTGAGGAGGCTCCTGCACAACAAGAAGACGCTTTTGCTCAATCTTTTGACTATGTTGAAGCCTTCAACAGCCTCTCAGAACGCCTCAACACCATCCAACTTGACATTTAGTACTTGCATGACACCGAACTGGAGCACTTCCAGATTCTCTCTGCTAATGTCAACTCAGCTCGTCAATATCAAGAATGACAGTTTCAGATTGTCTAAGATCAACAGGACAAGATGATGAGGATGATGCAGTCTTACTTTGGGCGTTTTCCTCCTCCTTAGTTATTTTCTTTCTTTATTTTCTTTACTCTATGGATTGGTATTGTTGTTTATTTCTCGTATGAACTCACTGCCTATGGTTATTTCTGTATGAATTTCATTTGGATATTACGTTATGCCTATTTTTATTCTCTCTTGTGCATTTTTGATGATATCAAAAGTGGGAGAATATGTTATATATGATTTAAAATTATTAGATCTTTCTCAATTGGTAAATTGCATTAGTAATTGGCATCATATGCAATTTTTTTTGGTATCCACGAGCTATGTTTCAAAATATGCATTCTCTACAAAGTTAAGGGGGAGCTTTCATTCTCTAAAGATAGGCACATTTTAAGGGGGAGCTTTAAAATCAGTAAGGTTTTTATTTCTCTACTTACTTTGCATTCCTTATTATCTTTTAAATCAAATGTTTAATATCATCAAAAAGGGAGAGATTGTTGAGTTATGCTTTGTATCATCAATCCTACTCTCATATTTTAAAGTTAACAAATATATGATTAAAATCTAATAATCTACTTGAGAATGCAGCAAGTTTAAATCGAAAGAAACAAAAGGATCACAAGATATTCAAGATGGATTATGGAAAAGAGCTTGAAGATAAAAGTCAAGAATACAAGACTTAGATCAACAAAGGTTACACATTTAGTTCTTGTATTTGAATATTTGTCTACATATCATATGATCTTAACAGCTCAAATTTTTTATACAATTGAAGTTTTCCAAAGCTAAAACTGTCAAATTCGTTTATTTCAAATTAAAATATAAAATTTATTTTATACGAGCTTTTAAATTGATTTATGAATTTCTATTGTCTCTATATTACGTATTAAATCAATTTATAAAGTCACATTTTGGAAATAATCGAAAAAGACTTGAATTAAATTGAAAAACAGCTCTCTGCCCGAATCGGCAGACCGGTGGCCAGAATCGGTCTACCGATTCCTCTGTTTTTCTGGTTTCGATTTTTAACGACTTTTTGAATCCGACCGTTATAACCGCACATCAAACGGCTAGTATTTTTCAGTCGATCAAAAGTGTATTTTCGGTCTACCGAAAATGACAGATTGACTGTCAAATGGTCAAAAACGGCTAGTTTTCTTTCTAGTCTATAAATAGAAGCGTTTTTAACACTTGAAACAACTTTTGAACATTCCTACATTGCTTTAAACATACTTTCAAAGTGTTCAAACCTTCTTTTGTGAATCAAACTTTCATATTCACCTTTCATTTCACAAAAATATCTTTTGAGCTAAACTAGTTCATATTGTGTGTTCTCATTTATTCTCTCTAAGCTTACATTGTATCATCTATATTCATATGAGAGATTTTAGTTGAGTATATCAACAAACAAAAAATCAAATTGTATTTGTGAGGTGTGGTTGACACTGGATTCTTAAACAACCCGATTTAGGTGAGATTGGCACTGGAATCTAAACAATCTATGTTAGGCGTAATAGAGCTGGATTCAAGACTATTGTAAAGGCGTGAGTGTGCCTAAGGAGAAAGCACTCTTTGTGTAAAAAGGATGGTCAAGCCTATTCTCTTGATCTGATAGTGGATAGCTTGAAGCGGGTTGCCAAGAGCCGGGAACGTAGACAAACCGTCGTGTTTGTTGAACCTCGTAAAAATAGTGTTTGCATTTCTCTATCTCTATCTCTTTATATTTATTTATCTTAAGTTTATGCATGCAATTTATCTATTTTTACTTGTTATAATCTTTACTTGCTAAATTTAGTTATTTGTCTAGAAAAATTTGCAAAAATTTTTAAAACCCAATTTACCTCCCGTCTTGGGTTAGCTACCTTGGACTTACAAAATGCTTTCTCATTGATTCAAATTGGTGGCAATTGCCACTTGTCTAATTCCACTAAAACTTGTCTCCATTTTTTTAATATAAACTCTTCTATTAAGCTTTCTTCCTATTGGCTCAAACTTAAATATATATATATACTATTTTCCAAATATAATAATGCTAATGTTCAGCTCTTAAATAGAAATAAAATCCCAATTATAACTTTTTCAGCAATTACTCTTTTATGTCCTTTACGTTCTTACCATTTATCCGTTTCAACTATGAATTTCACTAAATTTAAAACACATAAATTAAATGCTATTCTAAACACTTTGACCACCTTAATTTAATAAAATTCCATACTATGAACTAAAAGATGAAAATGCCCTTAGGTTATGACTAAGTCTATTCAAAGCACCCGTTGCGTTCCATTGCCATTTTTTTTCTGCAAAAACTAACTTTCAAAAACATAAATATTCATTAAAGAAAACTAAAACGTGAGTTAGGTTAAATTTTAACTTAATTCTAAGGCTTGCTAGTTACAATCAACATAAAAATTTAGCTCTTCAAACTATTTCTAAGTTCTGATTTCACTGAAAATTTATGGAATTAACCCTCATGAATTTACTCTATAACATTGTCATAGAATTACTCTCTTTGCTACTATATCATTAATAGAGAGCGCATAAATTCCGTGATTGGACAACACAAGAGTCTTTCGAAAATCTGGGATGTAACAACCAGAACATTTTATAAAAATCAATTGGAATAGTACAAACCATACGAAAATTAAATGGGCACGTGTGTAATAGGGTTGTCGTACATTCCCCTGCAGTGTGAACACTTTTAACGCACCTGATCTCATCTTGTAGCAAATGGGACTCACGAGCTTGACGAAGTAAAAGGAACTCAACCGCATGGTATTGGCTCTCTCTAGACTATAAGACCAGTTGTCTGTGACTTAACACTTAAAATTACAGGAAATAGTGAGCGGTTGCCAGTAAAATTGTTCTTATATCCACATCTTAATTACATGAAACACAATCAACAGTAGTGAAGTTGTCACTAAAATCTCGCTTCCTATAACCTAATTAGTACCAAACAAGAGAAATGATGAACATTTTCTTTAATTACTCTTATTTAAAACAGTCGTCTTCCTATATCCATTTAATACACAATAATATCAATCTTTATACCATCTCAAAACAGTCCAATTATATTACAAGTAAAGAACTTAAAAGAAGTACGCGAATGATCAATGCAGGAAGTGAATGATCGCAATCTTGAAATCAGTATGAAGTAGAGTACTTGACGTAGAGAAAATGAACAATATTATTACAGATGAAACATCTCTTCCAATGTCAGAAAACTAAAACGAATACACCCCAAAAAAAAAAAAAAACAAAAACAGAAAAAAGAAACCTTTTAATTTCTTTTCATCATCACGTTCTTGGCAGGAGCAATCTTCATCAGCCATCGTTCAATCCACGAATCAAAATTTTCCTATCTCATCGAACACGGCGGATCGATCCTTGCGTGGAACCACCATTACTTGCCCGACTTACCGAAGCAACCAGTTTCCCTTCTCCCAGAGATCTCTCCCTCCGTTCGGCTACTTGAGCATCCGTAAGAACTTCTTCTTCTTCTTCTTCTTCTTCTTCTTCTTTAGAGGGAAGAAGATCGAGATCATTGATCATGCTGTCTTGTTGAACAGATTCTCCGACTCTAACGATGGATTCCTCTACGGCTTCTAGACACTTTTCCAGCAATGTGACTGCTCTAGGGTCCACGTACTCGTATGGAGAATATGTTGACAAATTCTGTAACAAGTATTTGGCCAACTCATTCTTCTTTCCTTCGGACTTATTCGCCATTATTATCTATATCTCTCTCTGCTTCAATGGCGGCAAGAACTAGTGAGAGAAAGCGAGAAGAAATGCTTATTATGTATGCTTCTTACTCTTTTTTGACTAGTTTTAGTTTGGTGCTCTGGGATTTTATGTTAAGGTTTTGGGGTTCTTATATAGGAGAGAGGGGGCCACTGGGGGTCGTTTTTTCTGTTAAAGACGGTTAATGACTAAGCTCTGTCAGTTACAGTATCACCTACCGCTCACATTTTCCAGCTCAGCAATATTTCTTGTCCGTACAGGGTCCCCATTGTAACTTTAATTAATTTATTAAATTTCAAAAATACCGCAGGATAATTTTTTCTTGTAAATACACAGATATATGGGATCACCTATATATGAACTGAATACATAAGCACATTATGCGTGCGTGTGCAGAGAGTAGTTGTGTAAAGTATTTCGTCTTTATTTAACTGACTTGAAAATGTACTGAAACATGAATTACCTCTTTATGGTTAAACAATAATTTCTCCATAATTTAGGAATATTACAAGATCAAAAAGTGAACAAAATTTCAGTAGTCTCCTCAACTAGTTTCTATTTTCATTTAGTACATTTACTCTTCCTTCGGTTTTTCTCATAATCTTTTCTCAATGAACTTTTTCAGGTTTCTCAAGTTCCATCAACTGAAGTGATATTTTAATATTTCATACACTTTGACACTACAAATCTAAAACAATATACCAACTGGTTTTCTCAAACATTGCTAGTGACCAAAACATATTGCTTTTAAAACTATTCTTCCAATCATATTAGGTAACAACATCAAGAAGATCTAAGATTTGGCACCACCAAGTTTACATTAATTATATTTTGAAGAAAAGTATAAATATTTGCTTTTTTTTTTCTAACTCCTTTTTTCTTTATTACTTTCTCCCACTTTGAGAACAATCACATTTATTGCAACTGGTAATATAATGATTAGAATGTGGAGGTATGTTAAATCACCATAAGATTTTGTGACACTCATAGTTTGTAATCCAAACATCTTGTGAGCTATTCTCGGCGAGCTAATTCTCTCTTCATCGGGCAATCCAAACATCTTGTGAATTTTGCCTTCCTGTCGAAACTAAGCTCATTAAAAGATCATTTGCTTACTTGTAAGACAAATAGGTTCTTCTCTCCCAGATACAACCGCAGACCAATACCCCATCTTATCAGAAATGCAACTCCTAAGTCCTAACACATCTTAGCTTTAGCTACAAGCTATATGCTATTGTTTCAACTTCTATTTCTTACTCTTTTCTCTCTTTTGATGGAAGCTATGGTAGTACGGTCACTAGAAGCGTAATTAATGCTCTCAAGTGTTCTTTCTCTAGTCCATCATCAAAGACTAAACCATATCATGTTATCCCACTGATGAATCATCAATATCTTCGTTGATAAAAAAACTTGGGAGAATGCTTAAGCTCGTTTCCTCTTACTACCATCTTCCAGCAAGAAAGTTCACCTATTGTGCAACTGTTCAATCCTTTTCAAGCCGCTGTCCAGATTAAAGATGGCTCTGGAGTTTGAAAATCCCTGTAATAAAAATTGAAAACAAATGAGACGAAACAATATGCCATAGTTACATACTAGAAACGAAAGACCCAACAAAAGTTTTTCAGTTTCTTATATCCCCATCTGTCACGTATTCTTTTGTGCTAAATCTGTTTATTGCAACAAACCTTTATCAAATACGAATGGGTGTTTGTTCTTGACTCAATTATACTTGTAGTCACTTACAGTCAGTAAACAAACAGAAACAAAATAGAGCACTTAATCACACATAAATCACTGTCAAAATTCCATGAAATTAGAGAATAAGTGCTGTATCTAACTTCCATCCAACAGGTTCTGATGGAATGCTAACAAAATTCCTAAAAAAACTAGTGTCTAGCATCATGATAAAGCCACACATTTCTGAATTTCCTCCTCAAATCAAAATACAGCTAGCAGCAGTAACAAAGAACACCAGAATAAATGGAACAATCAAAAGTAATAAAAGTCATAGAAAGAATACCATGAGTAGGTAGGTTTTGGTTCATGGTGACTGGTTGTTGGTGAGCAACAACTGATGTTCACAATGGCTGGCCGTGGGGGCACCGGTTGGAGCTCATGTAGCTGGAGTTCTCCCAGGCAATTCATTGCAGGCTTCACATAGAACCATGGCCACCATCAGCAGGTGCCATGTCGCATGGTAAGTTGGATGGCTGTTGCACCGGCAAAGAGTATGGCTCCAGTAATACCACAAAAGTAAAACTAGGCATATCAACACTCACAGTAAATATTAAAGCAATCATACCTAAGCGTATAGCTCGCTGACACCAACATATGAATCAGACTCCAAAGTGACCAGCTAACAGCATTTCCCGTCTCCTCCACCTGTAGAATAAACAGTAATGATCTCAAATACTCAATTAAGAAAAATAACGAAGGTGTTATCTGCTCAAACATGTGCAAACAGACAAGAAATAACCCACCAGATTCTATGTTTTGATATTGGGTCAGTCCCATTACTAATACCCAACAGACTAATTCCTTCTAAAGCTTCTCTTTTTCTGCTTCATAATTCCTTGGTGAAGAGCAGCGATTGCACGTGTATCTGGCTGTATTCCCTTTGAAGACATCTCGTTAATGAGAGTTACAGCACCATCCACGTCGCCTCTATTACAACAGCTTGACAAAAGAGCTGTATAGGCCACTGCATCAGGTTCTAGTCCCTTTTCAATCATTTCGTTAAACAGCGCAATAGCATCCTCAAATTGGTCTATTTTACTATATCCATCTATCAGAACAGTATAAAGAATCACATCAGGTCTTATTTGCATTTCCTGCATTTCAGTCAAAACAATTGAGGTACCCACTGGTTCTTTCTTTTTCTTTGCTGTTCGAGAGGAGCGAATCCTTTTGCTATGTGTTTTCAGAAGACCATCAAGCAGAACCGTGTAAGTGATGATATCAGGTTCAATTCCTTTCCTTTTCATATCATGGAGGAGATCAAAGGCCTCCTGCAAACAACTAACCCTGCAGTAGCTACTCATCATCATTGTGTAGTCAATAATATCAGGAGTTAACCCTTTTTCAACCAAAATATCAAAAATCTGCCGTGCTTTTTTCACATCTCCTGCCTGGCAGAGAGAAGATATGAGTTTGTTATACATAACTTTGCTAGGTTCTACTTTCATGGCTAGCATCGTTTGAATCAACACAAAAGCAGCATCAGTGTCACCATCCAGACAAAGGTTACGGAGTAATTTAAAGGAGCAATTTTTACTTACTAAAGTTCCTTGCTTCAACAACCTAAAAAGAAGATCATAGGCCTTTCTTGTATGGTTGGCATCACAATATCCACTAATCATTGCGGAATAGGTATCCACAGTCTTAACTTCTAAACGATTAAAAAACATCTCAGCTTCTTTCACTTTTCTGCCTATGCATAAGTTTTCAACTATCACATTGTATGTAACAGAATCTGGATTTACCCCCTGTGCCTTCATATAATCTAAAAGGTTAAATGCCTCAGATGCAAGGCCATTTCTAGAAAACCCAGCAGCAAGTACATTATAAGTAACAATGTCGGGCTTGAAACCCTTTTTGTCAATTTCGTCCATAAGATTCAAGGCATCGACAACTTTCCCCTGGAGACAATAGCCCTTAATCAGAGTGGTATAGTGGATTACATCCAAAACCATATGTTTGCTCTTCATCTCTTCAAGCAACTCTACAGCTTCTTCTACTTTTCCCAGCTCACATAAAGCATCAACCACAATATTGTACGAAATTTTATCCAGAAAAATTCCCAAACCTTTGAATTCGTTAAACTGATCCACCACTTCAGAAGCCATGCCCATCTTGCACAAACATTGAAGAATTGAACTAACAATAACACAGTTAGTTTTCATACCTTTGGAAATCATATCGCCGTGCAGAGCCAAAGCTTTAAGCAAATTATATCTCTTGCAATAGCCCTGGATCATTACACCGTAGGCAAGTGAATCAGGGACCAACCCATCTTTTTCCATGTCATAAAAAACACTTTCAGCTTCATCGAGTTGCATCTCATTACAGAATCCACGAATCACAGCAGCATAAGCATACATGTCAATGTTGACTTTCGACTCTTTACATGCTAGGAGCACTTTATATCCTAAAGCTGACCTCTGGTTAGTACAAAGCCCCACAATATAGGCAGTGTAAGCAAAAGAAGAAGGCTTTAAGCCAGCTTCCTCCATCTCCATGAACAAATTCGTAGCTTCTTCCAAGCTACCTTTCTTGCAGAGTGCCTTGATCACAATAGCATAGGTATAATCATTGGGGCTCAAACCAATCCTCTTCAGCTGCTTGTAAATGGCCACAGCCATATCCATTTTACCATGTTCAATCAAACGGTTCAGAAGAAAGTTACAAGTGAAGATGTGCGGAACGAAACCGCGCCTCTTCGTTTGGAATAAAACATCTATAGCCTCATCAAACAAGGCTACACTGACATAAGACTTGACCAAGGCGTCGTAAGCTCGACACAACGACTGCCCAGCATCTAGTTCCTCCTCTAGCCTCTGCAACAAGTCAGATATCGAAAACTGCGGGCTTTCGGGGCGGTCACCGGGTTGTCCTCTGCAGGGAAGAATGATGTCCAAGAAGAGAGAATCCAACTTCCTCTCCAAACCCCAGTAGCACAAAATCTTGATAAGTTCCACATAGGTAGTGATTTCGTGTCGAAACCCGGCTCCTTCCTTGGTCCGGCGGAAAAAGGCGAAAGCGAGATTGGGTTCGGCTCTGAGACTACGGATGATTTCGGCGACTCTGAAGCTGCCAAGTTCAGGGGACCAATCAAGAGCTTTTTGGGCAGTAATGGAAGTGGAGGAAGAAGAAGCAGGCAGTTGGTCATCGTCATCGGAGGAAGTGGAGCTTGGGTTCAACTGGGCAGTCGCCATTTGAGAGAAAGAAGAAGAAGAACCCCATATGAAACCAGGTCCAGCGCCATGGATTGAGATAGAACGAGCAAGCTTTAGCGGAAGGAGGTTTCTGGGAAAAGCCAATCTGAGAGTGAGAGAGAAGAACAGCATGAGTTGAATGAGAAAGATAGGGACTGAGATTGTAGAGATGCATTCATGTATGCGTATGGAGTTCGGCTTTTCTCTGAGAGAATTTGAGAGTTAAGAGGGGTTTAACTCTGAAGCTGAGGCTTTCGCGGCTGCTGAGAATTAGAGAGAGTCATGTAAAACCCTGAAAATAGCCAATACTGGTCGTTTCCTTTGAAAGAAGGGGATTTTTGGCAAAATGGCCGCTCTCATAAGAAGATGGCTGAAATTTGGGCCCATTTAAATAAATATGGGTTTCTAAGAGTTTTACCGGAAAAATTAAAAAGAATTACAAAAAAAAAAAAAACAAAAACTAAACTAAAAGAGAGAGCGCACAGAAATGGCATTTCGAAAAATCAAATATAGTATTTTTCTAAATATTTTCTGTCCATCAGTTCAGTTACTAGGTTCTGGTTTTAATTGGTAACTAGTAAAAAATAATGTCAAAGAGAAATAAAAATAGCATATTCATGTTTAATTGGTAACTAGTTAAAAATAAAGTTAGGGATGTTAATGGGGCGGGGCGGGATCAGTTTGGTGTTTACCATCCTCATCCCTATTATTATTTTACTATACCATCCCCGCATCATTCATCATTTAACTTGGTGCGGTGCAATTTCGAAGAATCCCCATCGGGAATCAGTTTCCCCATTAATATATCGGGTTCTCCGTTTGGAATCGTCATCTTGAATAAATTACACAATCCTATATTAGTTCAAATCTTTAAAAAGTCTAAATACATCAAAAAAAATCAAAATTAAAGTTAATTTCATTGAAAATTCTAATTTTAGACCTAAATAACTAAAAAATATATTCAAATAAAACTTAAACATGTTAAAATTATCAAATGTAAAATATCTAATACCAAAATCATATAGCATATCATTCATTCATAAAGCTAACACAATCCCAAATAACTCAAACAATATTAGTATATGACTATATATTATTAGATCTTTTTTTTAGAAAAAAAAAATCTCCTTGAATCACTATTATATAAAAAAATAGAAATTAATTTATATATAATCGGGACGGGGTCGGTGCGGGGCACTCAATCCCAAGCCCGCCCCGCCCCGCTAAATATTAAACGGGGAATCCCCGCCCCATGCCCCGCACTATTTAAAATGGTGAAAGCCCGCTTCATTCGGGTTGGTGCACTGCGGTGCACCACCCCGTTCAGTGAAATTGACATCCCTAAATAAAGTCAAAGGGAACTGGTGGGATTTGAACCCAAACCACTAAAGAGTAGAGGAGACTCAAGTTCACTTTGCTAAAAGTTTATTTAAGTTTTGTTTTGTACTTTAGTTTAAATAACTGTGTTTCACAAAGTTTGCCAAAATTACAAATATGTTACTGCATTTTGATCTTGTACATTCCCAATTTGTTTTACCTTTTATTCCATATGAAAACAGTATTATCATATTTTTGTAATACTTTTTGTTTTGTAACAGTATAACTCTTAATTTCTCAATAAATATCTATTTTTTAAATCCTATAACAAAATAACTAGTATATCTTCGTGCTTAAAATTTATAAAAATAGAAATGGTTTGATCTCTATACCTTCATAGAGATTAATACTAGAAGCATATAAGTGTGAATATATTATGTTAAGCAATTCAAGGTTCTTAGAAAAATTAAGAGAAATCTACACTAGATGCCTCTTTTCGGTACCCAATGCCAACATATTGATAACTTTAAGAATTGAATTGAAGAAGAGCAAACAAACTAGGGTTTCTTATTGCATAGCACTATGAAAATACATCAGAAAAAAGAGTTTATATAGACTAACAAACAGATAATAAAAAGACTAAAATACCCTCACTAAAGATAAATAATAAAAAACTAAATATAATCTAATATCCCCCCTCAAACTCACGATGCAGCTACAAAAAGCATCGAGAGTTTGTTGAACAAGAATCGAAAATATGAGGTCGTATGTGCCTTTGTAAACAGGTCAGCAATCTGTATAGTAGAAGAGACAAAAGGCAAAATGAGTGTGCCAATCTGATAATGATGACGAACGATATGACAATCAATCTCGACGTGTTTAGTCCGCTCATGGAAGACTGAATTATGTGCAATCTGAATAGCACTCTTATTGTCACAAAATAATGGTATAGGACGAGACAAAAAAATACCTATATCAGCAAGCAAACAACGCAACCAAACTATCTCACAAGTGGTAGAGGCCATAGCACGATACTCCGCTTCTGTGGAAGATCTAGATACAATATCAGAATACGCACGTAGTTCCAAGGAAGAGGTAGACAGAAGCAAAAGACATTGAAACTGAGTACCATAAAGATACCTCAAAATGTGAAGAACAGCTGCCCAATGAACCGTAGCAGGAGAAGTAACAAACTGACTAACTATATAAACAGCATATGTAATATCTGGACACGTGATAGTGAGGTAAACCAAGCTGCCAATAATAGTACGATATAAACTCGGATCTGGTAGAGGAGAACCATCAGAGAAAGAATACTGAGCATTTAATTCGAAAGGAGTATCAACAGTCTTATTATCAGTAACACGAGCACGCTCAAATATGTCAGCTATATACTTAGACTGAGAAAGAGTATAACCTTTCGAAGAAAAAGCAACTTCAATACCCAGACATTAACGTAAGGAACCCAAATCCTTCATTGCAAAATAACGAACTAACTCTAACTTCAAAGCTGCAATCCCATTGACATCATCACCAGTAATAATCATGTCAACAACATATAAAGAAAGTAAAATACGACCAGCTGAAGTACACTTGAAAAACAAAGCTGAATCATGATACCTAGGAGAGAAGCCAAATGAAGTAATCACAGTAGAGAACTTTTCAAACCATGCTCGAGGTGCCTGTTTGAGACCATAAAATGCTTTTCTAAGCTTGCAAACTTCACCAGGATTATGAGAAACACCAGGAGGGGGAACCACATAGACTTCTTCTTGAAGATCGCCATTTAAGAAGGCATTTTTCACATCCATTTGAGTAATATTCCATCGACGAACAGAGGTAACTACAATAAGTGTGCGAACTGTAGTCATTTTTGCAACAGGGGCAAAAGTCTCCTCATAGTCCATACCATATTCCTGAGAATACTCTTTAGCAACTAATCGAGCTTTGTACTATTCAATAGATCCATCTGACTTGGTTTTGATCTTATAGACCCAACAAGAACCAATGGCTCGTTTACCAGGTGGTAAAGGTACTAAGTCCCAAGTATGCGTCTGATGCAATGCTGTAAGTTCTTCAGCCATAGCCTGCTGCCAATTAGGATCACAGACTGCCTCACTATAGGACAAAGGCTCAGAGAGACGATGAATAGAGGCTAAAAATGAAACAAATGAATAACAAAATCTTGTAGTTGAGTTGACTTACGACGACGCTTAGGGTAGCGAGGAGGATCCACGGTCTCAGAAGGTGGTTGGACAACTATAGAGGAAGAGAGAGGAGCAGAGGCATCAGCGACAGGAGAATCAGTATCATCATGATCTAATGGAGAAGAATGCAAATGTGAAGCAACAGGTAGAACATTTGTGTCATCAGTAAATGGATCAATGTGAATAAGATCAGATTTAGTCATAGTATGAGGAATAGCAGGAATGAAAAAGAAAAGAATGTTCAAGAAACACAACATGACGAGAAACATATAATTTTTGTGTGACTAGATCAAAACAACAATATCTCTTTTGACTTGTACCATAGCCTAAGAAGACACAAATGGCTGACCGAGAAGAGAGCTTAGTACGCTCAACATGAGGTAGAAAGACAAAACATGTAGAGCTAAAGACACGCAATGAAGAGTAATCAGAAGCATAACCAAATAATTTTTCAAAAGGTGAGAAACCTGAATTGAGCGAAGTCGAAATCCTATTAATTAAATGAGCAGCAGTAAGGATTGCTCCTCCCCAAAATTCACTAGTAACATAGGCAGACAATAAAAAGGAACGAGCAGTCTCAACTAAGTGTCTATGTTTTCTCTCAGCAACACCATTTTGTTTAGGAGTGTCTGTACAAGACATTTGGTGAATAGTTCCATCAGAAGCTGGTAGGTCAGAAAAGATATTGGAAGTGTACGCTCCCCCCAGATCATATCGAAAACACTTGATAACAAAAGAATGTTGAGTTTTAACCAAAGCACGAAATATATTAAAAATAGCAAAGAAACCAGATCAGCGTTTCATAAGATATACCCAACAATAATGAGTATAATCATCAATAAAAGAAACATAGTATCGTGACCCTCCCTTTGTAGACACAGGAGAAGGTCCCTACGCATCAGAATGAATAAGATCAAATGGTGTACGAGAAAAAGAAATACTTTTATTAAAAGGCAAAGTAGAGAATTTTGCTAATTTGCAACCACAACAATCTGAAATATCATGAATCTTCAAATTTCTTAATGCTCCTGCAGAAAATAAAAATTTTAAGTGAGATGCTGAAACATGACCAAGGCGAGAATGCCACAAATAAAAACTAGAAGAAGAAGGATTCAAACGAAATGATGACAAGTCAACACTAATAGCTACAACATTGGGCACTTTGAGCTGATCCAAAATATAAAGTCTCCCTTGTCTACGGCCGATCCCAATCAGCTTCTGAGAATGCGGGTCCTGTACATAACAAGCAGTCGATGAAAAGAAGACTAAATAGCCAGAATCACACAATTGACTAACAGAAACAAGATTCAAGGTAAGATTAGGAATATGGTAGATATTAGGGAGACAAAAGTAAGGTGTAACAACTGAACCAACACTGTTAATGGCATAGGAGTATCATCAGCAGTCACAATAGACACAGACGACTTATGAGATAAAAAAATATATAACGATAAGTTAGGTGACATATAAAGAGAAGCATCAGAATCTAAGACCCCATATTGAGGCAGCCATACCTGCAGAATTAGATGAAGACAAACCTATATGAGAAGAAGTAGACATAGCATGTGGCTGAGTTGCAAGAAATTTCTGAAATTGCTCAAGCATCATTAGATCTAGTGATTGAGCAGTTGCAACAGTATTAAGCGGAGGTGGTCGATAGGTCCATTGCGGCATCGTATTAGGTATAGGTGGTCGGTAGGCCCATTCCAGTGATTGTCCTTCAGGCCTCCATGATGGAGGAGGAGGCTGTGGTAACAAAGGTGATTGTTGCTGTTGGGACTGTTGCTTGGCTTTATTTAATAACTTAGGACACTGTGCCTTCCAATAACCCTTTTGTTTATAGAAACTACATTCATTAGGAGTAACTCTTGTGTGCATTTTATTCTGATTAGAGACAGGTGGTTGTTGAGGTGTTGCAAAGACAGAAGGATTGGGTGTTTAAACAACTCCTTTTTCTACGTGAGTCTTTAGGCGTATCTCCTCAGCCAATAATTCACTAACTACTGAATCAACAGAAGGAAGCGGATTGCGATATAAAATTGTACCATGAAACCCCTCAAAATCATCACGAAGGGCCATCAGAAACTGAACCAATCGTTGTTCTTCTCTTCGGGCAATATAAGGAGCAAATGATCGTAATTCAATTGATTCTGTGAGAGCTAGTTGGTCCCATAGATCTGCCATAGTAGAATAAAACTCCTGAATACTCATATTCTTTTGTTGAAGAGATCGAATATCATACTCGAGTTGATATTATTTGGCAAAATTAGACTGTGTGTACAGTCCTGCGAGATGGTCCTAAACCTCTTTAGCAGTCATATTTCGCTAACTAAGTGCCTATAGAGTGTACGACAGAATTATTGATACATGTAATAATCTTCAAATTGTCTACATCCCAAATATCCAACAATTCTACAAATTTCGGATTCGACCTATCCGTAGGCTTAACCAAGGTACCAGCAACATAACCCCACATCTTTTTGCCTTTCAAAAAAATTTTTATCACATAACTCCAATACAAATAATTCTTTCTATCTAATTGCACATTAATAGACTGAAGCGAATCATCTTTAGCACCAGCTATTGTGAAAACCCAACAAAAAAAATTCCAACCAGAAAACGAAGACGAAAAACAAAATAAATATAGAAAAGAAATCAAACCAGATTCAAAGGACGAATTCGAAGGAAGCCAAAAATGAAAAGACGACGCGAAAGCTGTGAATGAGATTGAACTCTCTACAAATTCCATAAAGACCTAGCTCTGATACCATGATAACTTTAAGAATTAGATTGGAGAAGAACAAACAAACTAGGGTTTCTTATTATCTAGCACTATGAAAATACATCAGAAAAAAGAGTTTATATAGACTAAAAAACTGATAATAAAAAGACTAAAATTCCCTCACTAAAGGTAAATAATAAAAAAATAAATATAATCTAACATGTATATTCCTTTTTTCCAAAGTTAACTTTTGTGCCCCTTCTACAAATTATAATTTATCTAATTTCGGTTTTGCCCTTTCCGTTGTTCCTTTCCTCTCTCTTCTTTTCCTATCTATCTCCTTTGTGACTAACAGCAGTGCTCTATAGTAGAAGAAGAAGATGATGAAATTTTCTTTTTCTTCTTTTGGGTTTTTGAAAATGACCTCAATAGGTGGATTGAGGGCCTATTTCCTGAGGTTACACAAATTGAGCTCTTCTTTAATAGCGTGCAACATGGGGCATGTAACAAGGGGTGATTGTGGTCTTGGGACCACATAAGACATAGAAAAAAAGTGTGTTTATTCAAAATAGGAGCGAGCATGAGCCGTGTTCAAGGTTCATAAATGGAGTCTTTTCTGTCAATACGAGTTATATATACAAGGGACAAATCCTATAGGTATTTTTTTATCCCATGTATAAGTATTATTTTACTCAGTTAAAATTCATCTTACACATCTTTTCATGGTAATTAGGTAGAAAGAGAAAAAGCATTAAATAGTGTGTATTACTATCTTTTTTTTTTAAATTACTCAAATCATTATAGTCATTAGATAATGATTCAAAGGCTAACATCTGATAGTCCAGAAATTAACTACTTCCAAAAGTTTACTATAGTGAGTAATTAGGTAATTAGGTTATTTTTAAGCTAAACAATGTAGATTTCTAAGGCCCATTAAAGATTCTACAGAGTAGAAAAAAGTCGATTTTATATGGTAAAATTTAGATAAAAAAAAGGAAAAAGAAAAAACTCGGATGCATTTAGAGAAATATCATTTTCAAAAGTATCGAAAAATACAACTTTTTAATCAATTAATGAGAAACTTGAGATAACTAGTCAAGTTGCTTAATGTAACTATTCTAGTTACCTCAAGTAACTCGATTGATTAACTTAAATAACACGATTAGTTACCTCGAGTACTTATAAAAAATAACAATTTTGAAGGAAAATTGGAACATTTATAAATAAACTTAAAATGTATATTTTTCTAAATAAATACGGGATTTTTCCAAAAGAAAAAGAAAAAAATGAGCCCATCTGGGGTTTTTAGTTGTGTGGACCCCCAAAGAGTATTCAAGTAGCTCAATGACTTCGAGTCCATAAATATTTTATTAGGATTATGCTATTTTAAAGCAATTATGTATGATATTTTTAGTTTGATTAATTAAATTAAATTGATATTTTATATTCAATGCGTATTTATAATTTAAATATATATCAATGCCAATTGATTATATTGTGTTTATTACTAGATCTTTATAATCATAAAGTCGTTCACAACTATAAAGAAAATTGGATATTTTATTTATGTTAGTTGTAGTAAGAATCATACCTAATTGGTTTGGTAGACTAACTATAAATTATTGATACTTTTTCTAGTACCGAACATGTAATATCAAGCTTATTACCTAGTCAAAAATTTTAATATATGTATTTAATTTCTTTAATCATATAAATTGAATAGTTATAAACTAATGAATTTTGTGGATATGTAGCAATGAAATACACACATGAAAGCCAAGTTGGATCACATGTGTCTAATATGGGGAAATAAAAATTAACATATAATTCTGAATTCATGCATATGATTATTGTTTAATGTGTTGTAAGTTTAATTTATTAGTCTTAATATTGAACTCTTAATAGATTAATTTAGTAAGTACTATTGATTTTCTTTTACAAATATATAATAATAGAATAATTAATATATATATATTTATGTGTTTAAGTTTGACTAGATATATAATATAGCATTATATGACTACTATTATTAATATGATATGGGCTTAAATAATTATGTTTACGATTGGGCTCCAAATTATTTTAGTTCAATAATTATTTATTTTGGCCCAATAGGTAATAGGAGAATCCAAATTGAAGTAGTTAATATTTCTTGTTTATGTTTATCATTTGGCTCTGGCTCTAAATCCTTTAGTCTAATAATCATGAATCTTGATTCAATAAGAAATTAAAAAATCCAAATTGAAATTGCTAATAATTATAGCCCAAACAATAAATTAAGTATTAGAATTGTTTATATAAATAAAGTACATACATATTATATATAAGTGATGAATAATTTTAAAATAATAAAAGTTAAGTAGATAGTGTAACTATTAACATATTATAATTACATACATTTGGTCCATCATAAGAATGAAAGATGCTATAAGTAGTCATTAACATATTATATGTATATATCTATCATTATTAAAGCAAAGAAAATTAATTCATAGTATTAGAAAACAAAATAAATTAGGTAAATTTTTGTAATCATGCATTAACTATTTGAATGATATATCCATTATATAGATTGTATGGATATTAAATGCAAAAATGATATGGTTTACATATTATGTATTATTAAATATTTTATTAATTTTATAAGTGGATGAATATAGTTAAGTTAAAGAAATTAATTTATTTGCATGATTGAAAGAAAATAAATTAAAAAGAAAAGTTAGATAAGTAGTATGATTGTTATTAATTTATTTAATTATACTTTATATACATATTAAGCGTATAAATAGGATACTCTCTTTGTAAGCATAATTAAATCTCCTCCTATATTTCTCTTTACCTCTTTTTCTCACATAGTTGTGGTACTCTATGGAGATTTCAAGAAATTCCTTCTTAGTTTTCTTCAAATTTCAAGAAAAATGTAATTCTTAGAATTCTTAGTCCTTCAAGATTAGTATATTTTACTATACTTAGATTCAAATTCAATCTATGATATTTGGAATTAGAAACTTTATTAAGATCTGAAATTTTTATGAGAAGTTTTTCTATATATCTACTTGACTTTTGGAAAGTTTCACATTGTATCTTATTCTTATGATTTTATAAAAATCTTTCAATAGATATTGATCATCACCTAAAAAAAGCTATAAAATAGATTTTATCGGATTTGTTCAATGATTTCAGAGGGTAAATGTTTTTAATTGAGTTGACATTTTAAAGATGTGCTCCTATATATATTGGCCTATGTTCTGGAAAGTCTTGTGATGTCATGAATTTATTTCTAATCATTATTAAATTTTCTTTATATATTACCTATTTAGCCATTAAATGTGACAGTTTTGTTTGTCTGAGATTACATTGTTAAAAACTCTCACTATTGACTTTACTTAAACCTGAAAATTTTATTGGACATGAATATACATTTTATAAGAGATATAAATTATTTTCATAATTTTTAGAAATATTTATAATTTATTAAGATTTTTTAAATGACTTATAGTTTTCTAATTTAAGTGTTGTCGTGAATTCTAATGATATAATTTTAAGGACTATATGTGTCATGTACTAATATAATTTGGAATCTCCGATTTTTGTCTACATATAAATATGTGTCATTGATGTTTCCTTAAACTTTCAAAAAAAAATTAAATAAATGAAACATTCTAAAAAATTCAATAATTGAAGGATGGTTTTAGCTTATCTGATTTCAAACCCTAGATTAGAAATTAAAAAAAACGTATTAAATCTTGTTAAAAACTTCTATATAAATTTCTGTAGCTTTATTTTTATGTTATAATAATTTTTATAAAGTTTTAGAATAAATAGAATTTTATACCAAGATCTAAAATTCCTTAAATATGCATTGCTTGCTGAAATGATTGGATATATATGTTATAAAACATGATTTTACAGTTATATGATGTGAGTATTTTTAAGACACGCAAATATATTTTTTATAAACAATAATAATATGTATTAATAAATGTAATGAACGTTAATGCATGAATAATAATCAAAAGGGATAAAAAGAGGTACGTGGTTACAACAATCGCTAATTGGCTAGAAAGAGAGGACACTTAGGCTAAAAGTGCGGAAATATGATCAACTTCATAGATTCTGGCAGCCCTCTTGATCGATGAATGCTCATAAGACCATTGATAACTATTAGTGGCCATCTCATCCAATAAAGCAAAAGCTTCTTTAGCAGTCTTAGACCTCAAAATTCCTCCTGAGGCGGCATCAATAATGATCCTAGTCTAACCATTCAACTCATTATAAAATACCTCAGTTTACATCTAACTTTGATAGCCATGTTGAGGACAACTACGAAGCAAGTCTTTGAATCTCTCACATACCTCCTACATTGGCTAAAAGTCTAACTGCTTGAATTGCCCAATCTCACTCCTAAACTGAGCGGACTTGGAAGGAGGAAAGAACTTGACAAGAAACTTTTGCGCCATCTCCTCCCAAGTGGTAATACTTCTGGCCTGTAGAGATTGCAACCACACTCTTACTTTGTCCCTGAGAGAAATAGGGAACAAACGCAATCGAATGGTGTCTTCAGAAATACCATTCATCTTAATAGTATCACAAATCTCCAAGAAAATGGCCAAGTGGGCATTCGGGTCTTCTAATGGAGATCCCCCAAACTGATTTTGCTACACCATATTAATCAAGGCCGGCTTCAACTCAAAATCGTTTGCAGCAATAGTTTGGCGGGCGATACCAAATTGTTGGCAGCCATTTCTTGGGCTTCGTTCCTCCTTTCAACCCCTATATATCTAAGAGTCCACTTAATTTCCAGATCAAAAGGAGTTGTATGAAAGCTCCTAGTTCTTTGCATTAACTATCAACCACAAACAAACAAGTAATTAAATAAAATTAAAGTAGTCTAAACCAAAATCAGGATTAATCGGTAATAATATTAGCAATAATCAAATTAAACAATTCCCAACAATGGCACCAAAAATTTATTCACATAATTATATATAACCGTAAGCGTACGGTGCCAATAAGTAATAAAATAGAAGTATATTCCAGAATTTCAAACCACAGGGATTGTATTTGATTTCACTAAGTATTGTAATTAATTGCTCTCAATTTTATATAGACAAATCAAATAACTAACCAAGAAGGAATCAATGTCAAACTAACCTAGAGAATTAACTTCACCAAGCTATCAACTGTGTCTCTTAATTATTAATATAATTTTACTTAGTTAGTCCCTAGTTTATAGACTAAGAACCTAAATTTCTCCTACTTCCTCTCTCGAGTGCTGAGTGGAGTCTAATCCTAAATTCCCAATTTCAATATCTCTATTCAAAATTAAGAACATAGAAATTTATTAAGTGCAAAGGTTCTTTATGAAAAAGCCTCAAAGGACCTATATATTTTCTCAAACTATATAAATCCTAGGTTGTATTATCCAAGGTCACAATTAGAATTTCCTTTCTTAAGTGTCAAATTTTAAATACCCACATAATCAATTGGTGATCAAGTAAGTGAAAGCATTAAGATCAAGATAATACAAATAAACTATGGAAAAATATCATAGAAATCATATTAAAATGTAAGACATAGTTTCAAGCAAGGTTACATCAATCTTCTAGATACAAAAGTTAAGCTAATATTTGAAATAAACAAAATCAAATTACATATTATTGACATTATAGGAGAAAAGAGAAGAAAAACTCTATTTAATTGATGAATTTCTCCCCAAGAAGTCTTCTCCTTCTTTCTTCCTTGATTCCTTGCTAGTGCTGCACTTTGGAGGCTGAAAGTGCCCCCTTCCTCTTGGAAAATGATCTTTTATATGTACTATGGTAGCTACGGTACCAAAAAGGGCAAGAAAGACCTAGAAAAACGATGATGTGACCACCTGAGAGTGTCGCGGTACTTGATAACCAGAACCACAGTGCTAGTTCGAAAGATACTAGCTAGATAGGTACTGGCATTGTGGTGTTGCATATGCGGTGCTACAGTGCCACTTTGAAATCAGGCTAGTACCGTGTTGTGCTTGAATGGCATTGTGGTGCCAATTGTTTTGCCTTTTTTTTTTTATTTTGCTTTCTTCAACTCATTTCTCTTCTTTTGAGTACTATAGCGCTTCCATGCAGTACCTAGGTGCCATAGTTTCTATTTTTAAGCTTCCAAAAGGTACTTTAGCACTCCCACGGGCAACTCCAAGGTTCCATTAACCAACAAAACTTGAAAATAATCAAATAAAACTAGTAAAAAGTTTCAGAAACTTAGCAAAAATTAAACTTAATTAAAACAAATTAAGTGAATAAGACTCACTTATCACTACATCTCTTGATTATGAGATACAGCAAATGGACGTCAAGGCTAAATTCATGAATGACAATCTTGATGAACATATCTATATAATACAACCAAAGGGATTCATTGAAAAGGATCAAGAAAGAAAAGTTTGTAAACTTAAGAGATCTATTTATGGACTTAAGCAATCATCTAGATCTTAGAACATAAGATTTGATGAAGCAATTAGGTTCACATAGTAAACCTAGACAAATAGAAATTAGTTCATAATATAGATTGAGAACAATAGTATTTCATTATAATGAAATCAAAAGACATAAAAGATTATTAGGAAAAGAGTTGAAGGATAAACATATATTGGTGTAAATTTCCCCCTTTTGTAAGAGATAAAATGTGTTCTTCAAAGTTGTAAATTCCTGCTATAAGATAGCCTTTTTTTCTCTTGATTTCTCCCTCAAAATTTGCTCTCAACTATATTAATCACTAAAGATAAAAGTTAAAATAGAAATATTAAGAAGAACTAAAACTAGAAATGTATATTAATATATAATTTATTTATTTACAAAAGTGCTTTTGATATTTTTGGTGTAGCTCTAAAAATAGTCTTAAGGCTCCTTCTCTCTCTCTCTCTCTCTCTCTCTCTCTCTCTCTCTCTCCTCTTTCTTTCCTCACCCCCCTCCAAAAAAAATATTCTTAGAAAAGTATGTCTCCACCCTTAAAAAAGGGTTTTCTCTAAGCTAGCTCTAGCACACTTAAGTGTAGGTCAAATCTCGGCCGTTGGATGCTCACAAGGATTGATCTTGGCCTTCAAAAGAGCTTTGGACGTAGAAGGGGGCACTGCGGTGCCCGAAAACTCTAAAAAATATCGAATTGGGACCAAGGCACCGTCGCAACACCATCTGCTGGTGATGCTGGCATTATGGTGCCACTGTCGTGCCAACTTGGTAGAACTTGGTGCCTCCAACGCGTACTGCTGCGTTATTCCTCCTGCCCATTTGCTCCTATTTTGCTCTTTTTGACCTCTTCTAGCACCAACGTTAATTGTTTTATTCTCTAACACAAAAAAAAAAAAAACAAAACAAAAAAACAAACAAACAAAATATCAAAATAACTTCAAAAACAAATGAAACAACTTTATTTTCAAAAGAACATAGCAAATAATCAAAGACAAATAAGTACTAGATAACTCCATTTTTATGGAGTTATCAAGATTAGATCTGTTGAATGTTATGGTTAAAATGCATTTCTTTTTAGATCTAGTAAAACAACGTTGGTATTAGTTGCAATATCTATGTCTACTTGTCACAATAAATGCGACTCATAGTCATATTAACTATGACATATGGTCACTAATATAATTACATATAGTCATACATTTGTTAATTAATGCTAGTTCAATGTTGTTGTTTTTGTAGAAAAGGCCAATGTTCTTGTGTTTCTATATTATAAGGGTTATTCGAATCAGAATAATGCATATATTTGTTCAAAGAGTATGAGTATTTTGGTTCCTATTGAAATAACATACATAAATTTGTTACATATATTGTCTAAAGCTCTTACATTGAGACCTGAATACTATACCATACAAATCAAATATATTGTTAATGTGAGAACTGCTCCTTTAAAGATTCTGAATGATCATACTGTAAAAATTTACGTGGAACTAAAGAAGAAAGAAATTAATAAAACCAAGGTTTTGCCTTGATAGTTGTTCGGAATTTGATCTCGTACTCTGATGAATTAACGGGACTTGTGATTAATTAAGACAAAATAAAATATAATTTAGATTAAGGTTAGATCATGTGGTGCACACTGAAAGGACCATTACAATGCGTGCCACGTGTCGAAGTCTCAGTGGACAGTCGAGATAGAAAGCGACACTTTCCATGATGCCCTTGCCACGTTGGTGATCATAGAAATGACTCGCTTAGTGTGCACAGGTATAAAAGTTATTATAACACTGTCTACATGTCGAAGTCCTGATGGGCGGTCGATATAGAAAATGACACTTCCCGCAGTGTTCTTGCCACATTAGCAGTTACAGGGATAACGTACTTATGATATAATAATAATAATAATAATAATAATAATAATAATAATGACCTACTAATAGAGACGTAAGTGTTATCACAATACTTCCTAAGTGTCGAAGTCCCGATAGGCGGTTGTAATAAGCAACAACACTTCCTACGGCGTCTTTACCATAAAAGGTGGTTACGAGGATAACTTTCTTACAGAAGATGATGATAATAATATAATAATATAATAATGATAAAGAGATCTAGTTGACGGAAGCGAATAAACCGACTGTAATGTCAACTAGAAATCAATGAGAAATTAGATAAAATAATAACAGAAATAATAATAATAATAGAAAAGAGATAATGAAAGAACACGAAATCCCAAACTTGTACCACAGGTCAAGCACAAAATTTAAGGAGAGTAGCTCGGCACCCACAAATCACTAAAGTGAAAGGATTAGAAACTGTAAAACAGCTTCTGAAATAAGTTAGTAATATATAGGAAAAATAGCACAAATTTAATATAACAAAGAGAAAATGGTATGAAAATGGATTAATGGGCCTTAAAAATGTAAGAAAATGAATACGGGCCTAGAAATGCATGCAAGGACACATATATGAATATGGCTTATAAGTGAATGATACTAAAGCCAAAAGAATAAAAATATCACAAAATAGACTAGTAATTATATTAACGTGCTAATATGAATAAATTATATACGGGAATATATATAAGTGCTCGTATGAATTTATTGGATGTGTGTGACCATTTAAGGATCAAACTCGTATATTTATGTACTTGTAATCGTGGTACTGATAAAGAAAAAAGATGATGATTATAAAATTAATGCAAGAGATACATGCACGTATATAAATATATATATGTATGAGATAAAGAGATGAGAATATGGATCTATTGGGCTCTGGGTTGGATCGGGAACAAGAGATCAAATGGGTTATAATGAAAACAAAAGGACCCAAGTACATATGCTCACAATCGAAAAATTGGAGAGAAAGGATGATGGCGTTAGAGATGTGTAGCCATGGTTTGAGTAAAAACCGAGAGGTGGTGTTGGTAATTAAATGAAAGAAGTATGGTGATGATGAACAGCCACGGGTTGGTAACAATACGAAATATATATATATATGTATGTAAATTATATGGCCACGGAGGAATGTTTGAATGATGGTGTATGTTGATAGGAATGATATGAGGGTGTAGATGGGATTAAGCAATGATCAAAGAAGCTTTGAAGCTTCGGCTAAGAACAAGCACCAAAAAGAAAGAGAAGCCACATAGAGAGATATAGATGAAGAAGGAAAATTAGAGGATTTTATTGATGGCTTGGTGCATGCCTCATTTTTTTACAAATGGGAGGGTGTATCCCTCTTTATAGGCAAACTAATGCCTTGAATTACAAGAAAGACATAAGCTACAAGGGCTTTTTCTACAAGTGCTTCTCTTGTAAGTACTTAATCTACAAGTACTTGGCTTATAAGTACTTAGTCTACAAGACCTTAGGCTACAAGTTAGAAGCTTCTTGAAGCTTCTAGAATACATGGGCAGCTTGTGTATGAAGAAGAGGTGTCAATCTCTTGTGGAAAAATTTTGCTTGTTGTCCAAGTTGATGAAGTGTCTTCATGGCATTGGATAGCTTCATCTTGTAGACTAAGGAAGAATGATGTGTTAATATTTCAAGTCTTGTGCAATGAGCTCTTGCCAAACAGACAAGAGCTTACCAACTCATGGTAATCTCCATTAGGTCTTGATAATCACGGGTACTAAATTATGCTTTAGGTTTAATTCCAAAATTAGGAAAATCTCAAAACAATAATTTTTATGGATTCATAAATATTCCCAAAGTAATTGATCTTTTGTTATCTGACTTCAGCATCTTCGAAATCAAATAATAGATTCTAGCCCTCTAAGATATTTCAAAAATACATCAAAATACAAGTCAATAAACATAATGTGCTATGTCATCACAATTGTTGTGACAAGTCACATAAATTTTCATTAATGAACAAAATATCAGTTCAAAAAACCTTACGAAAACAAACTTTGAAATGCAATAAAATCAACAAAATATCAGTTCAAAAATCAAACTAAAAATCAAACTGCAACAAAATATAACATGTCACTTATTTTATTACAAGTCACAACATATGTGACTTCCAGTCACACAATTTATGACAATCACAGATTTGTGACTAACTTATAAAACCATCAAATTTCATTGCAATGGCACCAAAATAAGTGACAATCACACCAAAACGGACAATATATCAAATCATACAACCAAAACCATCCCAATAGAAAATCTATGACATTGATTTGTGATATGCTTTTGTGACTAAATTACAAAAGAAAACATCGAATCCAAATAGAAAGGCTTCTAACCTGTTATCTCATCACATGCCACTAAATCTATTTGTGACAAGATTTGTGGATTCAGTCACATGATTTGTGTCAGCCACAAAATTTATGACGAACTTACAAAACCGTAAAATTTTAGCACAATGGCACCAAAATAAGTGACATCTATACCAAAGTGACAATATATCATGTAAACAGAAAACAGACCAACAATAAATCCATCCTTTAAGGTTACTGAAAAAACTTCTATACCTCCAAATGACATAAATCACAATTTATAAACCCACAAAAAAAAAATTCCCAATCAAATCCCATTTACCCAAAATCATCAAACAAAGAAATTACCTTTTCATCTATGGGCTTTATCACCTTCCCTTTTTGTTTCTTCTGCCAACTTTCTTGCCACAAGTGTAGATATACAAATTGGTAAGTTTGTCGTGCCCTCATATGCAACCTTCATCTTCCTTAATCTTGGTGATGTCAAATGGACAGGCAGAGATTTGAACCTTTTTTTTTTTTGGTTTTTTTAGCAGACAACAGAGTTTATGCCATTTCTATGATGTATAATCGATTTGGCCAGTTTTGTAGATGGGAAAATTGAGATTAGTGGTCTGAAGAAGGAAGATTAAGTGGTTTTCATGTGGTTTATAGGCTGTTTTAGTGGAGAAATAGTGCAAACTCTCATCCTCTCCTCTCTCTTTCCTTTTTTTTTTAGGAAAAAAAAACAAACTGTTCATGGAGAAAGGAAACATGTAAATATCATGGGGAAGGGAAATAGATCTATTAATAGGGTTAAGGAGAGCAAGTTCGTCTTTTTGCTTATTGGGGACTACTAGGTAAGTCATTATGAGAATTGATACTAAAAAAGTCATTTGATGGCCAAACACTACTATCTGGGTCCATTTCCCCTAGTTTTATTAGGTGATCTCCTACTATAGACGAAGGAATTGGAAGGATAGTGTGAAAGAGAGATGTGGGGTACAAAGAGAGGAAGGAAGGATAAGCAGCAACAAACGACGCGGAATAATTAAGGGCAGAAGAAGAGACAAAGAGCGACTATTGGGAGAAAGAATAAGAGAGCTATTAGAGGTCGAGTTGGAAGAGGGAGTCTTCAACTATTCTCAACTATTATCAATCCTGTTTAGTTGTCGCTTAGTTTTGCGTTTATTTATTTTTTATTTTTTTAGCTTTTTATTATGTTTGTTATTAGTTTTATTATTTCAATTATGAACTAAATTTCCATTTATAGGATTTCAATGGATCCTTACCACCAATCTTTAATTTTCTGCTATTTAATTTATTCTTAGTTTATTTATATATTAAGTTGATTATTCTAGTCTATATTTAATGTGTCTAATTTACCTGATCAATTAATTAGTTGTCTAGGAATTATTAACTAAATTAGAAGATAAGTTTTAAGTGTTTCCTTTTAGATGAATATCATAATTGTATGGGATATGAATAAACGTATATGATTTATGCAATCATTAAGTAAGAACAATAAACCGTGAATTTTTGTTTAATTTAATTCACATAGGAATACAGTGAATTAATTAGTGATGGTATTTTTATTAGACCATCAACGAGACTACTAATTAAGTTAGGATTTTTGACTATCACTTGAATAATAAACTCAATTATTGATACATAAAGCATAAAGAGGATTAGGAATGTGAAATTAGCATAACCCTATATTTTATTATCATTGGATTTTTCTCTTTCTACCTTAGTCATTTTCTGTATTTTAGTTTTTTATTTAATTCTATTTATTTCTCAATATACTTTTCGTCGATTAGATAAAATAAGAGTTAAAATAATTTCAGTAGTTAGTAAATTTTCAATTAGTAATCTCTGTAGGGCGATACTCTTACTTAATATTATATTATTGTTTTGGTGAGCATATGTATGAATTAAGTATACTTTAGAGCATATTTAATAAAATTTCTCTTTTAAAATATAGTAGCTGAGAAATTTCATTAAATATGCCCCAAATGAGGGCTATTTACAAGCATATAACTCACCCAATAATTGCTTTAAAAAAATGACTACACTCCCTTAAAATGATTTAATTACCCCCGACTTGTTCCACTAAGTTGCTTCAGACATATAAATTTCACTTTTACTCTTTCTTTTTCTTCTTTCCTTTCTCTTCGTCTAGGCTTCCTCAATCTTCAATCTTTAACCCTCTTTTTCTCTTCTTTTGAAAAAACAAGTTAAATCAGTATTTATAGAAACTCATATAAAGGTAGTGGACATCAAAAAGAAAGAGAAAAAGACGTCTCAACAAGGTGCACTGTAAACCCAAAGAACAAAGAGGGAATCTTCAAATGGGTAAGTAATTTTTATGTTTTAATGTTATGGGTAATATTTAGCATAGTTTAGGTATGATTATTTATGTGTTTTGAGGTTGATTTGCGTCAAGAAATTGAATTTAGATCAATTTTTGATAAATTATTCCAGCTTTAGATAAATCCCGCAACGATCATCGAATTTTTTGATGTAATTCGATTATTTTTTCCAGAAAAAAATTTAAAACTAAAAACTTTGATGAATTTCGATGAGATTCTGATGACTGTTCGATCATCAAATTTTTTCGATGCATTTCGATGTAATTCGATTATGTTTTAGAGAAAGAAATTAAAACTAACTTCGATGAATTTCGATGAAATTTCGATGACGATTCGATATATATCAAATTTCGATGTTTAGTGATGGTATTTCGACAGTAATTCGACATAGATGAAATTTGCATTTTTTTTGAAATACTTCCATGGGCATCAAGTTGGCGTCGAAAATTTTATTCGATATTATTCGATACAAGTTCGATGGAGATCAGTTTTTTTTTGGAATTTTATTTTTCTTCCTTCATATTTTGATTTATTTATCTCTTAAATTAATTTTTTTACCTATTGCAGATTACTCACGTGTCAACATCATAATGATGTACGAGGGGGATTGAAATTATAATAAAGAGAAAGATCATTGGCTTTTTAATGGAAAAAAAAGTAAGGACATAGTTGTTTCAAAGAATATTAGTTACACAAATCTTGTGGACCATTTATATGAGGTTATTGGTACTGAGAAAAATTGTTTTGATTTAGAACTCAAAGTTCTTTACAAGATGGATGATGTTGTGTTTCCATCGACAATCCTTACTAATGATATCGATGTCGAATTTTAGCTTGATGAGTATTCCCTCTCTATTCAGTACCGTACACTTTTGTGTATAACCATGATAGAAAGTTGTCATCCAAATGTTGTGACTGATGGGTACAGTCAAATGCAATCATGTGTGCCTAAAACAACGAAGGAGAAAAATGAAGATCATCACACTAAAGCTCAGCTATATGATTCGAGTCCATGTCATCCGGTGGAACCCACTAATAGTCAAGTTCTAGCAATTTGTACTCTAACAAATAATTATAATGACATACATGAGCAGTTGAATGATTGGAGGGAAGATGCCATGCGTCCAGGAGAGACAATGGCTTTTTATGGTGAAAAGACGAACTTGAACTCTGATGAGGATCATTCGATGTCAGATGATGCTTGTAATAATGACAATTATGACACTATGTCCCAATTGATGCGTAGAGAGAAAGTAGGTATTGTACATGGGAAACAAAAATTACAAGTTATTATATCAGAACGAGTACAATCGAATTATACACATTTATCAAATGCATCGAATTCCTGTCGAATACAATCGAATATCATCGAATTATATCTTATACAAAGTGCATCGAAAATTTATCGAATACAATCGAACAACATCGAATTATTTAAAATTATTGAAGACATTGAATTCGAATCGAATGAAATCGAAATCCATCGAATTAAATTATACATAACTCCAAATATAATCGAATACTATCGAAACGTATCGAAATTAATTACAGGCTTTTCAAATACCCATTTATCAAATCTAATCGAAATCTTAGCCCGTACAAACCACCGAATGTTCATCGAAACGGATAGAAATTAATCAAAATCAGTTGAATCAGATCGAAAATGCATTCAAATAGGATTGAATTGAAATCTACTAATCAATTCAGTCTAGATTTCGCATTCAAATCATCAATTTTGAGTTGTAGATTCTATACATTATCTATACAAAACAAACCCTAAATTCCAATGTGTTAAAAAAGAGAAAGAATCGAAATGTACCTCGACTTTGCTATGTTGCGGGCACAATTGTCGACTGAGTGAGAGAGAGAGAGCCGAAGAGCTTCAATGGTGAATGGAAGAGGAGAAGAGAACGACCGCCAGAGAACGAGTGAGGGAGAGAGAGACTGTCTTTTCTTTCTCTTTTTCTTCTGATTTTTTTTTAAAAATCAAATAATTAAAACTATGCTTTTAGGGGTATTTTGATCATAGAGTCATATTTTTTGAACAATTAGCGTTTGGGTTATATGCTTGTAAAATAGAACTCGTTTGTGGCATATTTATAAAATTTCTCTAGTAGCTTGGTAAATATCATTTCACTCTTTTTTTTTTCTTTTCTTTTCTTTCCTTTTTTTTTTTTTAAATCAGAGATTGGCGATATTTTAGTATTTTGTCTTCAGTCCATACCTACTCCATCTCGATTCGAGCCATTGCATAACTACCACAATAAATACATGAACATTAATCAAGACCTCTCAAATCACAAAAATGGACCTACGGTCCACAAGTAAGGTTTGAGTAACTATAGCATTCTCTTCTTATTTTCCATGTGAAGTTGTCGTATGTTTTGTTTTTTATTGTATTTTATCTGTTAAGGGATATTTGATGTTGATAAAAGTTGAAAATACTCGAAATCTCTCCCGTATTTTAGTATAATTTTGTCTCTGTGTTTTTAGAAATAAATTTTTATTAATAAATCAAACAGGATCAAAATTAACCATTGGCTTAAAGGTTTTTATAATACTATGTTACGAAATGATATTAATACCCTTTGCTCAAAATCATTCAAATATTTGATGAAAAATTGTGCAAAACGATAATTTTAACCTGTTTTGATGAATGAAAGGAATATATATTTATATTCTTAAAAAGATAATGCTTGAGGTATTAACTTTTGTACCAAATTTTTAATACTAACACATGTGATTTGTCACCATTCAATTGGTGATAATATGTTTAATCTATTTATGGTAAGTTTTAACACACTAATTGGTTAATGACAATTTACATACTATATGTCTTGGTACAAAAACTTTAGCACAAAAGTTGAAATATGTAGTGTTATTCTAAAACTTCTTAAAAATATAAAGTTGAATTTAGTTTTTTGCTAAAATACAAGGGATATTCTTGGAATTTTCCCAAATGAACTAATAATAACTTTTTTGTTTCTTGAATTTCTTTAAATGTTGGATTTAAATTATATAACGCACATGTTGAAGTTGAAACAAACCAATCTGTGTTGCATTATAATCTCTAATAGAGTAAGGTGGAGATTAAATTTTTCTTTAATTTATAATAAGTAAAAATTATTAATTAATTCTCTCTTAAAAAAAAAAAAAAAAGACGAACATGTGTTGCACACCCTTTTTTACATGGTGTATTTAGAAAGGGGTAAAAAAAAAAAAAAAACCCTGACAACCTTGCAAAAAGGAGAAAAAGATACAAAATGAAATAATTTTGACAGTGATGTCACAGCAACTAGAAAGTGACAGCCATTAATAAAATTGCTGTCTCCCGATCCCATATGCCTGTACCTGCTCCTTGACTCTCCAATAAAGTTTTGCGACCAATATTAAATAATAACCGAGCTCTAAGAGTTAACTAATATCGACCATCTCCTTAAATGCTGATTAATACCATACCATATGCAACAAAGAAATAAAAGTACGGATATGGAAGAAGGAGAAGCAGCCAAAAGGCCATTACTAGTCAAAGAAATAAAGCTTGACAACAATGGCCAAGCCAGTGCTTACAACTCATACCAATCGTCTTCGGTTTCGGCTTCGTCTTCGTCTTCGTCCTCAGTTACTCCCGTTGTGGTTTTTAGCACTCTCATTGTCGGTTGTGGTTCTTTTGCTTTGGGAAATTTGGTGAGTAGCATTTCAAATTATCTGGTCTTTGTACAATATGCTATTGATTCAATGATAAGAATGATGCTATTTGGGGGGGGAGAAACAAAAAAAAAAAAAAACCTAAAAATTAGATACGATGCTATTTGGGGCTATGAAGGGGAACAAAAATAAGATGGTTTTTGTTAAATTCATATATTTGTTAGTATTATACTCTTCTTATAACCAATAGTTATTATTAAGTCTAAACTTATCACATTCACTTGAAAAGAGTCCAAATATTTAATTTTAAGAGAGACTATTTTGTAGCTAATCTTGAACCTAGTGACCAATTGAGTGAGTTTGGCATTTTTTTTTTTTTTTGGTTACATTACAGATAGGGTATTCGTCACCTGCAGAGTCTGGAATCATAAAGGACATTGGCCTTACTTTGGCAGAGGTGAGAAAGGTTTTTTTTTTTTTTTTTGGTAACTATTATTATTGGTTTATCTAACATTTGGCCGCCTAAGTAAAATGTCTCCGTATGTCTTCAAATTATTAAAAAATTTCAACTTTATTCTCCAAACAACTAAAATCGTAATTTTGTTAAACAAACATATAAAAAATGACATGTATCATAATTTTATAGTGTTTATTGAAAATCTACATAAGTATTTGGGACTGAAATAAGTTGCTTATCTAAAGTGACAATTCTAGCGGTTTAGGAAATAAAATTAAAATTTTTAATAAATTGAAGAGCACATTGAGATGCTCAATATTTCGGAGGCAAATATATTTAAAAGAAAAATGAAATTCTTTACACTCGATACTCCAGAGGCAAATTTATAAAAAAAAAAAATGAAATACTGCATTATAAGCAAAAAAATGGGCACGGTCTTGGACCCAAAATCATTAATTGCTACAAATGTTTGATTTGTACGGATATCAATTTTTTTCTTTTTGGTTCCACGATATATATATATATAGTTCCCAATCTAATATATTTTTTTTTTCACCATGTATTTTTTTTGTTGTTAGATTATTATCTAATGACTATCATAATTTGAGTATTTAAAAAAAATAAAAATAATTACTTATTATTTAATATTTTTTTCTTTACATTTTTTACAGGAAAAGATGTGCGAATTTGGTAAAATAATACCTAGGATACGTTAAAAAAATATATATATCACTGGTCTGCCCATATATATATAATTTTTTTTATCTATTTATAAGTATTTTATTTTAGTCATTAGAGTAGTATCTAATGATTGTACTTATAATAACTTAAAGGGGATGGCTACAGTAGGGGCGTCCCTACGTAGGGTCATGCCTTAATTATCGTTGGATGGGAATCTGTGGGGAATAACGGGAATCTATGGAGAATCTATTTATATACAGATTCCCATCCAACGGTGAATAGACAGGGCCCTACGTAGGGGCGCCCCTACTGTAGACGCGCCCTTAATTTAAATAGTTAGAAAAAAATAGAATATAGTTGACTAGCTATTTGACTATTTTTTGATTCAAAACTTGGTATATGACCAAATTCAAAAGTTTATAGCTAAATATTCGACTCACTTAATGACAAAAATGGAAATACAACATATCGCACAACTGAAGCTTAAAAGAAAATGAACATTTAGTTATAATTTTTAAAAATATAGACATTTACTTAAACCAATTTAAAAAATTAATTATCTACGTAGTTTTCTCAAAAAGATAATAAATACACTTTTTCTCCCTAAGATGTATTTTAATTCGGTGCAATAACCTATAGATTAAAAAAAATGGATTGGTCCTTTATATATATCAGCGAATAAAATATTGACACGTTATACATAAGATTTTTTCTTTTATTTGAAAATGCTCACCTTTCAGCTCTTACGTCTGAGACATAAGAATAAAACATAACACGCAAGTGCTTGATTTCGTTGCAATTTTTTCTTCTGAGGCAGATTTTATTACCACTTTTTTTTTCTCTGCTTATAAGATGTTGTTACCACTTGATCATAGTGTAACTATATGAGAAATAATCAGAGTAGAAGTTAGAACCGCTATTTTTTTTTTTCTTTTCATGTTTTCCATATTTCCCTCTTGTAATAATTTGTACTGAATGATGCAGTATTCCTTGTTCGCTTCATTTTTTATTGTTGGATCAATAATTGGAGGAATATGGAGTGGGAGAATTGCGGATGTTATCGGTCGGAGAGGTGTAAGTGTTTAATTTGTCATAATATGTAGAACTGTTAAGTATGGTAAAATGTAAGTAATTTCCACTTCAAAATTCAAGCCTACGGTAACTCTCTATTTTGATCTTAATTCTTAATGCAGGCAATGGGAGTTCCAAATTTGTTATCCATCGCTGGATGGCTTTTAATAGCCTTTGCAAAGGTTTAATCTCTTTCTTCCCTTAATCTTTGCTACAAAATCAAATAAAATACGGTGTAAACTGTTATTACTATTCTTCTAATACTCTTCCCATACCTCACTTTCCTATTATGGTATTAAACATTTAGTACAAATTACTATTATGGTATTAAAAATTTGGTATAGATTTTGAGATACTAATCGTATTCTATGTTTTATTACCAAAAGAATCCCAATGCCTTCGAAAGTAAACTTTAGTTAAAGCACCTCATTCAAAGATTAAAAGAAATTGTGAAAAATTAAAATAAAAGCAAAACCTCTCCACACAAAATATTATAGAAACTTTTTTCTAAAATTAATGAAGAATAACTAATTTTATTACTTAACGAGGGGATTTTGTTTTATTATTTTCTAAGGTCTACTTGGATACACTTTTATTTTTTATTTTCTTTTTAATAAACAAAAATTGACAAAAAATTTTTGGTAACATACTTAGTAATATTATTTTCGTTTTCTATTTAAAAAATTTATTAAAAAAATTTAAAAATAATGGAGGTTAGAATTTTTCACTTCCAATTTTTTTTAAACAAAAAGTAGACCTAGAAAGTGGTAATTTTCTAAATATATATTTTAAAGTGATATTTTTGTAAAACTGATATTTTTCTAAATACAATTTCAAATGGTTCTTATACATGTCAGCTTTCTAATTAAAATTTTCAAAATGATATTATCCTAAATAAAATTTTAAAAATGGTATTTTGCTAATTAATTTTTGTAGTTACCAAGGATGTTTATGTTTTTTATTTTTTAAAATTAAAAATGATTTGTGGTGTAACCAAGCAAGTTTTCTACTTTTAAATTTTAAAAATATAAACAAAATTTTTGTTTTTGTTTTCACTTTTTACAACAAAAATTGAAAGTGTATCCAAGCATAACCAACTTCTTTTATTGTTTTTAAAAAATACATCTATTAGTATGCAAAAATTAAACTAGTCAAGAAAGAAAGACATGAATAGGGAAATTATTGTAAAAAAATGAGTTTCTAACATTTTTACTTATAAAAACCAAAAAGAATTACAAAAATACAGATGTTAGTTTTCTACTTTTAAAATTTAAAAACATAAACAAAATTTTTGTTTATGTTTTCAATTTTTATAAACTAAAATTGAAAGTGTATCCAAGCATAACTAGCATCTTTTATTGTTTTTGTAAAATACATCTATCAGTATGCAAAAATTAAAATAGTCAAGAAAGATAGACATGAATAGGAAAATTATTGTAAAACAATGGTTTCTAATACTTTTACCTATAAAAAACCAAAAAGAATTTGTAAAAATACGGATGTTAGTTTTCTACTTTTAAAATTTAAAAACATAAAAAGAACTTGTTTTTGTTTTCAATTTTGTTAAACAAAAATTGAAAGTGTATCTAAGCATAACTAATGTCTTTTATTATTTTTGAAAAATATATCTATTAGTATGCAAAAATTAAACTAGTCAAGAAAGATAGACATGAATAGGAAAATTATTGTAAAACAATGGGTTTCTAACACTTTTACCTATAAAAACTAAAAAAAATTACAAAAATACAGATGTTAGTTTTTTTTTCAATTTTCGTATGGTTTTTATTAAATACTATTTAAAAAAATAGTATTTTACGAAATATTTTTTAAAAAATGGCATTTTCTAATAAAAATCGTATCGGATCTAAAAAAACAAAACCCGTATTTTTCTAATTTTTTTCTAGAAGTGCCGTACAAGTTCTAATTTTCACTAAAACAATGCCACACCTCCCAAAACCTACAAATCACTAGGCCCGAAAAATGAAATGGTATGATACGATCTAGCACTATATTTTAAAAAAAATAAAAAGATGTAATTTATTGAATGATTGTGGCCAATTCTAAATCCACAGAATAACCAAACTCGAGAAATAAACATGAAGTCAAGGAAAGAAAAGTAAAGAGAAGGAATGTACAAAATCCTAGAAGAAGTTAGTAAATAATAAATATAAAGATGAATATAAGTAATCCTAGAATAATAATAATAATAATAATAATAATAATAATAATAAAGAAAAACGCTTGATACGCGACGAGATAAACAGTCACAAATGCATTAAATGAAGCTCTAACAATAATATTATGTTTTATGCTTTTTATGCAAAGGGACCTTGGTGCCTTGACGTGGGAAGATTCCTTGTGGGATGTGGAATGGGGATTATTACTTATGCGGTAGCTACCATAATAAGATTTGTGAACCTTTACTTTATTGCATTCAATAATATGTGTGTATATATACAGGGCCATAATTCAGTATGAATGTTTTTTTTTTAACTTATTTATAATTTTTTTTAATTTAATCCTTGGATCAAAATTTAATGGTTACCATGATTTAAGTAATTAGAAAATAAAAATAAAAATAATAAATACACATTATTTAATGTTCTTTCTCTCTCTACTTTTTACTATGAAAAGATGTGCGATGTGCATAATAAATTTTAATTAGACAAAATAAAAAAAAAATTATGAGATTGGTGCCTATATATATACAAGTATATATATGGGTTTGGTTTAAATGGTTACAATAATATTTACCCATGGATGATTACAATAGTTTAAGCCGTTAGATCTATATCCTACGGTAGTGATTAGTTTGGTGGTTGGCCAAAAACATTTAATGCTGGCCAAAAAAATTTAATGCCATCACTATTTTTTTAAGTACCCATCCATGGTCACAAAAAAATTGTAACCATTGAGAAGTCCTCCATATATATATATATATATAGTTCTCAATCCAATAGTTATTTTTTTTTCTTATTTATCGATAAGTATTTTTTTTAGCCATTAGATCATATGATCTAATAGCTATCATGATTTGAGTAGTTAGAAAAAAAAATAAAAATAAATACTAACTATTTAATGCTTTTATATCTCTATTTTTTATCATGAAAAGACGTGCGTGACTAATTTTAATATGACAAAATAATACCTATAGATAGGTAAAAAAAGAAAAATACCTGCTGAATTGGTGCCCATATATGTATATTGTATATATGTGTCATCACTCTGCTCAAGTTCTTGTTGCACGTAGGTACCTGTATATGTTTCAGAAATCACCCCCAAGGATGTTAGAGGAACGTTTATGTCAGTGACTCCTGTATGTATATAGCCATTCTAGTTTTTTGTTTGAACCAATACATATATATATATGGTTTTATTTGACAAATTTTGGTTGTTGTTTACACTCTGCCTTTGTTTAATCTCCAATTAACAGTTGCTGGTTGATTGTGGCAAAGCATTTTTTTTCCTCATCGGACCTATTGTCAACTGGCGTACCTTAGCACTAATAGGTGAATTTGTCTTGTTTATTTAGTATGAAATCATTCAATCTATAAATTAACTAAAATGCTTTGCATATTTCAGCGCTTGTTCCATGTACAATACAACTGCTAGGTTTGTTCTTCATTCCCGAGTCTCCTAGATGGTTGGTAAGTACTATTCAAAATTCTAGATTAAAATTTAGAGCTTTATCAGTTTTAACCATCTTTTTAAGTATGTGATGAAAAAAGTAGACGAGCGAATTAGGACTTTCATTTAATAAAAGTTTCGTAATCTCTAATTTGCCCTCGTCTCCCAAATAACTCTACCTAGTCGAGCGCATAATCGAGCTCGGTCGAACATCCTAGTCGAGCATAGTCAAATCTAGTCAAACATCTCGGTCGGGTATGGTTGAATACCTCGATCCAACACAGTTCAGTCTGGTCGACCCTAGTCAAACAGGGTCGAGCATATAGTCGAGCATGATCAAGTACTATCGAATACGGTCTGGTTGGGTATCCAAATAATTTTAGATATATGACAATAAAGATTAATTTTAATAACATTTATAGATGAATCCTTTTTTTATGATAACGGTATTAGTAGACCCCCTGGGTATAAATACCTCTTAAAATTTCTAAAAGTTGTACTTAATTTACCATTAATTTCTTGCTTCAATGCATAAAAATAAGGAAAGCAACTCTAATATTTTCTTTTTCCTAAATCCCAAAATAGTGAAAATAATTGGATATGTGGAATCTAATCATATTGACAAAATATATTTTTCTCTGATGCTAACGTCTACCCTAGTTTTTCCTAGTATAACATTGCAAAACCTTACCTTTAACCACAACAATTTGGAACTAGAAGTAAAAATTTCATAACAAAGGATATATATTCTCAATATTTCATGAGAAAAAAGTCCCTAGCAAAAAGTTCTAGTCTCAAAAATTACAATTTGTTACGATCCAAAGCCTGAATCAAAGATAAAATGGGAATATCACCTGAGTAGGAAATTCTGAGTCTAGTTGCAAAAGTATTTAAAAATTTTCCAAGTTATAAAACGTGGTATTTTGAAAATCCTCAAAATATCAAGCAGTGAACTATTTCCACAATTCTATAATACCATTAAATATAAATCCATAATAATAAAATTAAATCTTAATTGGAAATTCCTTGATTTGTTATAAAAATGTCAAAAAAGTTTCAATTTTATAAAACAATCCATTTTTAAAAGATAATTAGAATTCCATCTAGTAAACCAATCTCACAGTTCGTTTGTATTAGCCAAAGATTGACTACCCAAGAGGGGGGATGAATTGAGTTTTAAAATTTTTTAAGAAACTTTTCAACTATGTAAAATTATAGACCACTTTTTTGAAACTTTGAGGCTAAATGACTAATAATATCAAATATATAAAAATAATACCAAGTCAATTAAGCACAATAAATATCAAATACATAATCAAATAGTTTGCAAAAAGAAGAGTATACACACTCAAAAACTCTCCTCACAAGGTAATGAATACAATTTTGGCTTAGAAGATCTGAGAACAATGCACAATGAATGCTCTAAAATTGGGTTAATATGATTTAAAAGTTAATTCAATATAGAAATAGGTTTTTGCACTTTGAAAGTAGTTGGATAACGATTTAGATTCATACAAATTCTTTTACAAGTCTTAAAATAGCTTCTATTTATAAGCTTATATCAAAACTAGCCGTTTATAACCGTTAGATACAGTTTCTGCTATTTTTGGTAGACTAAAAGTGAGTTTTCGGTATATTGAAAATACTAGCCGTTGGTAGTACTTTTGCAATGGTAAAATTTTAACGGTAATATTTTTTTTGCTGGACTGAAAATCCTGCTTATTTTGGCTATTTCAACATTTGGCCAGTTTTCAGATTTTAACAACTTTTCGCATTTTTCAAAAACTGAATTCTAAACTTATTTTAAACACTTTAAAAACATTGAAAGTCAATTTGAAAAGAATATTTTGGCTGTTGCAAATTTGTTTTAGTTTCACAAAGGTAGTTAATAATAATTTAGAAAGTATTCACACCAAAACATATTCTGGTTTGCAAAATAGAAAATCTCTTTTTAGCTTATTGTAAATAATCATGATTTCAAATATATTTATAACTTATTTAAACTTAAGAAATCATGTTTTAAAGAATATTTTACCATTTAAAGAAATTATTATTTTCGAATTTCTAATTTCTAAAATAAAATAACCATTTTAAGCTTAAGATAGTTTCAAAACTCTTTTTGAAAGTATGAGCCAATGTAAAGAGAATATATATGCAATAAACTAAATCAAATACAAGACTAAACATGAAATATACCCTATCTAAGTATGGTCTTATATCTTGATTGTCCATCTTCAAGCTTGATTCTAATAAGTCCAATATGCATCCATCTTCAAACTTGATTCCTTGATCAACTTGAGTTGGAATTTTAAAACTATTTGACTACATACTCAACTTAAATTATTAGTACTATTGGGAGAAACTTTTTAAATGGGGCTCACTAGTTATTTTCCCTCCTTTTTTCTCTTTCCTTCTTTTTTTCTTCCTACCAAACAACCATTTTTTTTTATTTTCTCTTTACTTTTCCCTCTTATATTTTCTTTCCTCTTCCTTTTCCTTCCTACCAAACATAGTCTAGTGTCCTCCGCTAGTATTATTTTTTCTAATGCTCTTTTATAAAATAACCTTTTTAGTGCCAAGATTTGACTTTTCTAATACATTTTGGGAAGAGAAATAATATAGTTTTCAAAATTATCCTTTGAGTCTCTTTTTTCCAACTTTTTTGTTAAAAGATTTTTATTTTTTATTTTTATCTTTTTTAGCATAAAAAATCGACATCTCTGAAATTGTCACTATCCAATTTAGTGACCATTTTGAATATGGTCACTAATTTATTTTCTATTTTAAACTTAGTCACTAATTTAGTGACTGTTTCGAACTTGGTTACTAATGCAATGGCCGTTTCAGACCTTTTTATTCATCGAAAAATTAACTTTCATAATTTGTAGATGAAAATAGAGGGGAATCGAAAGGAAAAAAGATGTAAAAAGTGAAAACGAGGTTTATATAAGCTTAAATACCCAAAACTTATGGATTATAATTTTTTTTGGTTGATTTTGGAGTTTTTTTTTTCCCTTTCCTTTTCCGCATTCTTTCTCCTCTCTCATCTCTCATCTCTTTTACGCATTCTTTCTCCTCTCTCATCTCTTTTAAGTTTTTAGATGGATTTTTTGGTTAATTTATAAGCTGGAGCAATAAAATTGATACTAGAAAAGTTATTTTGAAAAAGAGTATTAAAAACTCATTTTGTCCCAAAACATTATTAATGGGATCCATTTCCCAATAGCAAATAAATGAGGATAAATAGGTAACATATAAATAATAATAATAATAATAATAATAATAATAGAACTTGAATAGCTCTTTTAAAATTGTAAATCATAAATGTTAAGAACATTGAATATTAATTGTACAAAACAAATACAGAAAATCTATTTTACAATTATGAATGACACAGATTTTGTATATTCAAATTTGTCATAATTCTTGAGCTACAGAGAGTCTTGATCTCAATTTGTATTCTTCTCCATGGTAACTTCTACGTTAACTTTCAAAAACTAATAATCGTAAACTCTTAATAAGAAGCATATATGGGGGGAACATTTTAGTTATGCTATGAAAGTCCCTATAACAAATTGACAGCATAAAATCTTCAAAATATACTTTATTGACCAAATTCACTTTCACCAATTATTATCACCTGCACAAGAAATCAAGAACATCATAACAGAGAACTTTAGCACAACAGATCCAAATACCGATTTCTTAATATATAAAAGCAAATTTGATAAAAGTTCTGTTGCTAACCATACTCATGCACAAGACAAGCTCTTACAATAGTATTGATGGCAATTGATAAGATGCAAGCAATAAACTAATGGGAGATGAAAGATGAAGAGGTTAAGCAAAACCGAAGGAGAGTGAGAGTGAGATGAGAGACAACTAACATAAAAGAAATAAATGAATAAGAGAAAGTATGGATGAGATAGAGAGGAAGAAAGGGGCGTGAGAAAGGTATTGGTAGAGAGGAATGTGCGGGAAGGATAATAATATTAGTAAAATTGAGAGAAATATATAATTATGAAAGATAAAAATACTTTCTTTTATTAAAAAGTAGAAATGATTTTCTATTCAAAATAATGTTTATAGGATAATCTTATTAATTTTATATCTTAATAATTTTTTAAAAGAAGTAAAAAAAGATTAGATAAATAGATTTTTTAAAATTTATACGTACCAAATCTAAACTTTAGTGGCATTTATAAAATGTTACTAGACCTTAATTTTAGTAGCATTTTAAAACAACACTAGGCTAAATTTTATATATCACTTCAAAAGAATTTTATAAACTAATGATATTCTTTTTGGTAATATCAATGTAATAGAGTAATCGTGACATTTTTGGCATAATATCACAAAATAAAATAGAATCACACTTTTCTTCCAATAAAAGGATACGTGAGCGTAAAATTTCCAGTAGTAATACAATTACCTATTTTTCGAAGACCGATTTTAGTTATGAAAATATATTCTGAAAATAACTTTATTAAACATATTTAATCAAAGTGAGCATAACTTATGTATATACGAAATGTAATTCGATAAATGGTCATGTAACCACCGAATACCTGTCCTAGTATGTGTGCTAAGTATCTGAAGCCATACTAGTCAAGTTATATTAGTTTTAGAAATACTCTACATATTTACGGACTACATACCGATGGTGGGGAACTAAAGGAAACAAGAGACATGCGCACGTTCATTGGAAACTATTTGTTCATATCATATGGAGTGGAAAAATTAGTAGAAATAATTATAAATATTTTTACATGAAAACTTACTTTTTATAACTAATGAGCAAACATATATTAAACAGGATCATCATATAGTATAAATTAAATTTAGATGAAAAATCCTAAAGAATAAGAATCTTGTATTTATCTCTTAATGTGTACTCCTCTTTGATCTTCTTGTAGACGATGATCAAACACTCATCCCTATATCTTTTTGTCTATTCTCTATCTCTTGGATGATAAAGTGAGTGAGTACTAATTTGAAACAATCAAGAATAGTTTTCTTGATTTTCTGAAGCACTGAGACTTAAGATGAGAACGTAAGATTGCGAGAAACTCTTTCTTCTCTCTTTGCTAGTAATAGCCAATCTCTCTCTCTCTCTCTCTCTCTCTCTCTCTCTACTATGTTTCACATATAGCACTAATGTGGTAATTGTGTAGTTTTGTCTCAATATATCATATATATATATATGATATATATATATATATGAGGCCTAAATTACTAACTCTTTCTACTATATTTCACGTATAGCACTAATGGGGCAATTGTATAGTTTTGTCTCAGTATATCATATATATATATATATATATATATCAGGCCTAAATTGCTAACTCTTGCTCAATTAGGATTATGCTTCTTCTCCAATTTAGGCTTTATATAATTTTATATGATTGTACAATTCTTATTACATCTTTATAGAAATACTAACGTCTATGTAAAATCTTTATTTTATATAATTACATGAAACTAATTTTACGAATATCACCAACTAATTAATGAGCTTTATTGAGCTACACAAGGGACCTAATAGATCCAAATAACCTAAGCTCTAATAGTGTGATAAATATCATAATAATTGTTTTATAATATTTATCTAAATACTATTAGTAAATGGTTCACTCCACTAAAGGTCCAATACTGAAGTTTTAGATTAAATGTCATACTTTTTAAGATTTCTAATACTTTTACCTATAAAAAAATTAAAAAAAAATTACAAAAATATAGTGGATCAGTTTTTTTTTTCAAATTCCTGTGCTGCTTTGTTTTTAGAAAAATACCACTTTTTAAAAAAGTTTTAGAAAAAATGCCGCTTTAAAAAATGGTTACTACTTACTAGTATTTAAAAACTGGTTAACATTTACCAGTAATCAGTTATATACAAGATATAAATATCTTTGGTTACTAGTTACTAGTGTTTGAAAACTAGTTAGCCATTACTAGTTACTATTTTTAAAAATGGCATTTTTCCAAAAATCTTTTAAAAAGTGGCATTTAAAAAAATGCGGTACTAGATTTAGAAAAAACTGAGCTAACCGTAAATTTGCAGTTCTTTTCTAAAATGACTGTAGATGGCCTAATTTTTTTCTACTTTTTATAGAGATCTAATCAACTAGCCTTGAATAAATGATCTATTTACGTTTAAGTTACCATCTTTTTATCAAGGAATAATGTTATTGATAATTTTACTTGTAATGGTTATTAGACAAAATTATCAATCATTCACAAATTGAATATTAAGATCTTAGATTTTATTATTCCAAGAATATTAAAAGACCTTAAAATGGCACTAAAGTATAATATCCTTAACTATTTGATATTCACGTCAATTAATTCATAAATTATAACCTCGAAAATGCCAGAGGTCGCCTCATTTAAAATAGAAGCTAGTCTTTTAACAAATCAAAAGACTACAACTTATGAAAGCAAGTTCAATCAAATACTAAGGATTAAGGTCTACATATTAAGAGCTAGTAAGTAGTAATATGAAAAATTGAGTTAAATTACTTAAACTCTGATTCTTATATTACTTGTTCCAGTTCAATACACATAAGTTGTTTATGTTATACTAATGTTTTTATCGGAAGTCAGACACTTCAATGATTTGAGACGTATCAGTCATGTTGAGATAGATAAAACTATAATCTATGGTAAATAAAGTATTACATCTTTATTTACAAAATGTGAACAAATTCATTTAGATTTAGATAAATAAATAAGTCTCACTATAATTAATATACTTAATCATGTTTGTTTCTGTATACTCTAATAATGTTATGAAATCTTTTTCGGATAAATAAACTCTCCTACTAAGATAATTTAATCTAGCAACTATCATGAAATATATATAAGAGAAAGTTATTGCACAAAAGGATAATAAAGAAAATCTGCTTTGTAGGACAAATATCCTAACAGGAATCTTGCCACCAACTAAACCATGTGATCCTAAAATGGTGCTTATATGTGAACTTGTGGTACGTGAAACATGCATTTGAATATAAAATAACTAAGTAATATTTGATTATTCTAAAACATACCCTAATTTTTATCTCACTTTTTTTGTTTTATCAGAAACTCAATAGTTTAACAGTTGCACTTTTAATTTTTCTAAAATCAAAACCTGCATAGAATATATTACACATAGCCTAGAGTAGCTCATAGTATCTCAAACATCTTAAATCATCTAAATCATCATTATAATAATTTATAATAAATTTTTCACAAAATTTCTAAAATTCATAAGTTAAACAAAAGAGTTTTGGCATGATTAGTCCCTGAATTTTTCGATAATTTGCAATGTATCCCCTGAACTTTTTTTTTAGGCAATTAGGACCCTGAATTTAGAATTTTTTGGAATATGTCCCCTGAACTTTCTTTTGGCAATTAGGACCCTGAATTTAAGGTTTTTGGCATGATTAGCCTCTGAATTTTTCTTTGATTTGTAATTTATTCTTTAATTGTTTAAAAATTTGAATTTCAAAACTATTTTTTCCCCTCCAAATTCCTATTTGTTATTTTTTTCTTTTAACCAAGTGAGATAACCATTATGCCCTTAAAAAATTTGCACATATCTCAGGGGATATATTGCAAATCAGCGAAAAAATCAGAGGCTAATCATGCCAAAAACCCTAAATTTAGGATCCTAATTGCCAAAAAAAAAAGTCAAGAGATACATTGCAAATCAACGAAAAATTCGGGGGCTAATCATGCCAAAAATCCTAAATTCAGGGTCCTAATTGCCAAAAAAAAAATTCAGGGGATACAATGCAAATCATCGAAAAATTCAGGAACTAATCATGCCAAAAACTCTTAAACAAAATATAATCATTTTAATAAAATAGTAGTGATTGAATTCCAACCTCATTGGAATGGCTATGCTAAGTTATCGGGAGCTCGTGAAATGGCTATGCTAAGTTATCGGGAGCTCGTGAGATATCCTGGTTGCTAAATTGGAAGGGGACTAATTTGAGTTTCAATCTAAAAGGTCACTTTTCCACTGACTATCCAAATGGTGAAATTAATCTTATGATTATGTCCATCTCATCGAAGAGTTTAGGGGTTTACCTAGGACCTCAAAAAGATGTCAAGAGATTGAAATTGAGTTTTCATTGTGAAACAACACTGGCATTAGCACTAGCTGCTAATAATATTTAAGGCGCTAGTGACTGACGAACAGTGGAATGAGACAGTAGCGAACTTCAATCCTCAAATATTTTGAGGCACTGAATCTAATGACGCCTCTGGTTTGGGTTATGAAGGCCTAGATTGACCAGAATCATTGTATGATTCTACATTTGTATAGTTTTTTTATAGTGAGACCACTCCGGCTTGACACATGAAAGCGATTTGATGATGGGACTTGATCATAGAGGGTTACCTCCAGCTTAGGAACTTGGTGCGTGGGGTCAAGTGATGACTAAGCATGACAGATCAAAGAATTGAATACAGTGGATGATCAAACCCTTCATTTGGCGAGATCAGTGGTACATAGAGCTTGTGGGTAGCAGTTCAAGTGGCTAGGCATGTGTAGGCCGTGGAGGCTCAGGTGGTGGAGAGAGAGAGAGAGAGAGAGAGAGGAGGGAAGGCTGAGTAACGCTAGGCGTCGAGGCCTAGTCAGCTTTATTTTCCAACTTTTCCAAAATTGCATTTTGGCCCACACCTTGAGTAGGCATATGTAGGCCATGGAGGCTCAGGTGATGGGGGAAGAGAGAGAGAGTGAGAGAGGCTAGGTGTCGAGGCCTTGTCAGCTTTGTGTTCCAACTTTTCCAAATTGTATTTTGTCCCACACCTTTAAGCTCTCATTTTATTTACGTCCTATTAATTTGCGAAATAGCCCCTGTATGTTTAAAAATTGCAACTTAGTCCTCTCTTGTTTCCACTGTAGTTCGTGGTGCATAAAAACTTCCAGTTGAGAGGAAAATTGAATTTAGATATGAATATTCTATTTTAATTTGATTTCCAATAATTTTTTAGGATAATGCTATATGTACCAAAATTTTTACTAATTTTTTAATACCAACACACGTGACATGTAAGTTGGTAATATTCAATTGGTGAATATGATTAACTTATTTGTGGAAAGTTTTAATATATCAATTAAATAGTGCCAACTCAAATACTGGTATTAAAAATTTAGTACAAATTTTAGTACACCTAGCATTATCTAATTTTTTAATTAATATCCCCCTTTTCTTATTAAAATTTCAGGATTCTACACTATTTATTGTGACTAAGTGTAATTTTAGTTACAACCGATTTCATTATTATTTAAAAGGTTGCACTAAAAATATATTAATAATAATTTATGACTAAATATTATTTTTTGTCACTGTAAATGTTTAATTATGACTAAATTTTATCCTTGTATAGTCATAAAATTTGTTTGTTGTAACTATAAAATTGTAACTAAATGGTTATTTATTTGTAGTGTACATAGAGGATATTAAAGGGCCATTAGATTTTGAGGAAAGTGAGGTATAAGATTTTCTTATATTCTTTCTTTTTTCTTATCGTGAAAACTTGTAGTTATTGAAAGCGTTGAAAAGCTTAATAAAAATTCTCATATATTATGATAGCCAGTTAGGTGTGAACATTAAAAATTTATTTTCTTTTCAAAAGTGCCAATTATCGTAATACATGCAAAGCGGAAAAACACAATATGACCGTTAATAACTTATGGATGTATATAAATACAAGATAATAAGATAATACATTTTTGTCCTTTTATCGAGATGCTTATCTGAATACTCTAGATCTTGTTGACCACTGTCTACACGATCTTCTAGGCTATCATCAAAGATAATCACATAAGGATGTGGGCCCTTAGTACTACAAAGGAAAATTAAATATATTAGAAAACTTAATTGAATCTGAAAACACAAAAAACAGAAATTATGGCAGTTTGATTCACCCATTTAAATGGGTGTATTTAAATGGAAATTCTAGAATGGGTTATAATTAGAATGAGAGACATTTGAATGAAAAAAATATTAGAATGTGTTGTAATTAGAATGGGAGTATTGGAATGGACTATTCAAAAGCACCTCCTCCCCTCCATTTTCATCCAAAACATGTGACTGATGAACCATTTGAATAGAAAAACTGAATTGTTGAAACAAACACGCATTCTAAAAGACTATTTGAATGAAAAAATTGGAGTTGTTGAAACAAACACCCATTCAAATGGATTTTCTATTCCAATAAAATGGAATGGTTGAAACAAACGGAGCCTATGTTATTTCTGTTTACTTAAGTTTTCATGAAATCTTGCTTGACTGGTGAATAGACTTATGGGATAAATTTATCTCATGTTTTTGTCTCAAAGCCTTGGACAAAATTATTTCACAAGTTTATACACATCTACCTCAAAAAATTGTCTCAAATTTCATCTCAAAGCGTAGACAAATTCGCCTCAAAGCTTAGACAAAATTCGTCTCGAGATTATCTCAGATTTGTCTTACAAACTTTTCCAAAAAATATGTCTCAAGAACTATCTTGAGATTCGAGATAATTTGTCTCGAATTTGATACAGTTTGTCTCAGAAACTATCTTAATTCGTTTTTTATTTTTTTTATTTTTTTTTTCTCTAAAAACTGACAATATCTCAATAATACAATTGTCTGTATTATTTTTTGTGTTGTATATCTGACGGAGGTTGGCTATTCCTCTATGTATAGAGTTGGGAATCCTTGGAGAGCAAGAAAGAAAATGCTACAAACCCATCCCTAATAGGGAAAGGGATGTAGGCTAAGTACATTGGCCATATTTGGCCATTATGAATTCTTCTCGGCCGTATTTGTTGCAAGTTCCATATTAGAACGTTCCATATTATTCTAATATGCAGCAATAAATATAAATCAAGATCTAATATTGACTTGTCAACTTTTCTGATATCATATTATCTAATAAGCACAATTAGAATTCATCTAATTTACTCAATTTAGAATATTCCAATCTGCTCAATAATATATTTTAATTATATCAATAATGGTAATGAAGCATTAGTTTTTATTTAGAATCAAATCCAAAAACTAATCCCTCACTGTTCACATTGATTGGGCTTAGGCATGTGCCGCATATAGAAGCAGCCCATTAAGCTACACGCCCAAACATAGTAATTGGCTAGGCGTGTGACCCACCCAAACATAGTAATTGGCTAGGCGTGTGACCCACCCAAACATAGTAATTGGCTAGGCGTGTGACCCAATTACTAGTTTTCTTATAACTGTTTGATCTTCAGTAGAAATGTAAAAATAGCCATCAACTAGCATGGAGATCATATAGGTACGTGTACAATTGACTTTAAATAATTAAATGGGCTTTTTAGTTGTTTAGTTTCGTTACCATTTCACTAAAGGATTAAAACTGCACTCCAATACTTCATGCCCATATTTGGTATAAATTTCAAAAAAAAAAAAATTGTATTCCCATACCACATTAATTCTTTATTTTACACCTAATTCTTTATTTTACACCCTTTTGTATAACAACAAATCACATTCATATTTCAATTTAATTCCTTAGTAATTATTGATTTCTCTAATGATCATCGGTTAATATTCTCTATTCCAATTTGTATTGATATACTTAGGCCTAAGATTTATGACCAAGTCCTGAAACCCATTAAAAGATGTTATTTCACCAAATTCTATATTGTTAATTATAGTTTCATATTATGCAAACAATTTTAACCAAACAATTGAGAATATTGATGTATTTAAATCTCACTCATTTATAATTCAAATAAAGCCATATTTATAAACACATAATTATAATCAACATGAGATTTAGAGTAAAGCCAGTCAATGCGTATGAAATTCTTTTTTATTGACATAAGTCAACTGAATTTCATGTGTGATCTTATTCAATGTATTAACTAAAATATATCTAGACTTATTAGTTATCATGGCAAAAATAAGCCAATATAATTAAAGTCCACTAGAGCACAAATAAAGTGCCCAATTTTATTTATATACTGTGAATAATTTATTTATTAATTATAAATAACTTATATTCATATTTTCTTTGAATCTACGTCCTAATCACATGAATGTATATTATAAAGTTAATTGGACTCATATCCAAATAGTTATATGAAATAATAATATCCTTAATACTACCTTTCAAAAATTATACATATATATATATATATACACTAAACATTATAATTATATAAATATTAAGAAGTGAATTAGTTCTCATAAAAATAACTGCTTCTATGAGCATAATCCCAACAGAAAGTGGACGTAACAACTACCACATTGAGAGTGAACTACTTTAAATTTTGTATGTGTTTGTTTTGTATTTTATTTTATTGCTCTTGTTAGTAAATGATAACGATATTTAATCCATAATAGAAATGCTGAGAAAAGCTCACTCACTATGTGAAGTACCCTACAATTCTTATGCTTAACAAATAAGAATTGCATTTTTGTGTAGATGAAAATTGATCAAGATGAGAAGTCTCTCGATGCTCTATACCTCCTTAGAGGAGAGAAGGCTGATATTTCACAAGAAATAGCTGATATCAAAGTACGTAATATGATAAGTTCTTGGAATGTTCAATCTTAAATTTTCGATATAATTTGTTTTTATTCTCGTACAAAAGATAATATGTGTTTAATTGTTTGGAAGGCTTATACGGAATATTCCAAAAGGAGCTATGGATATGGATTTTTAAGTCTATTCCAGAGGCATTACGCACATTGTCTCATTGTGAGTAAAATAACTTGACATAATTTTTGTCCTTTGTCATGTCATTTTTTTTTTCAAGTTGGATAATTTTTGGAATTAGATTGGAGTAGGGCTCATGGTCGTTGAAGCATTTGGAGGGATTAGCGGGGTTTTGTCTTATGCAAGTACAATCCTTCATTCTGCGGGTAATTATTGAATTTATTCTTTTTTTAATAGCATGAATGATCATTTATTATAGTTTCTTTCTTTCTTTTTTTCTTTCTTTTCCTTTTTTATTTGACTATATGAAGGGAAGAAAAAATATGAGAGAAAGAAAATATGAGTGATGAAAAGGAAAATATATTTCTTTCATGTTGTCTGGTTTGCATGATAGAAAGAAAAGAGTAACATAATGAAATTATAAGATTCACTCATTTTAAATAAATATTAATTTATTTTGAAATAAAGGGCAAACATGTAATTATATACTTTTCCCTCCACTTTTCTTTCTAATTTCAAGAGGATAAAAACCAGTGGGACCGACATGTATTTTATTTTCCATTCATTTTTCCTTTCTCTCCTCTTTTCTTTCATACTAAACACTCACATTTCATTTTTTTCTCCAACTTTCTTTCCACCCTTTTTTTTCTTTCACTTTTCCTCTGTACCAAACTTATAGTCATAATTTACCACTAATATACTTTTTTAGTACAGCATATTATGTGTGGTGATGAAATAGTTGTGACCCAAAATATATTTTTTGAAATCCTTTCAAAAAAATTTTTTTTGAAGTGGAACTAAAAAAAGAGTACATTTAGTCACATCAAATCGTGCTTTTCGTAAATAAAAACTTTTATTTGTGATACTTTTTCTCTTAATTACACTTTTTTCATTACGGGGTATTGATCCTCACTTTTAATCACAAATTATGACAGGACTAGTTGTATTTTCTTTTTAAGAATGAGAGAAATGAAAGCATGATTATGTTTTATGACAGGTTTTTCAAGTACGATTGGGAGTATAATAATTGGAGTAACTGAGGTATCACTCTGTAAGTGTAATTAAACAATCCATTGAAATGAACTATTCTTCTCTTTCCTAACAAAGTCTATATTTTCTTTTATAGATTTTGGCAGCAATAATAGGAGTATGTTTCATAGATAAATTTGGAAGGCGAACAATGCTTTTGGTAAGGGGGAAGGGTGGGGGGTGTGAGGGGAAAGGAGGAAAAATGTGTTAAAAATTTCAATGCAATTTAATTTAATGCTCCAATATGCTTAAGTCTGCCAATTCTTAATTTATTCCTTGTAGACATCTGCAGCTGGGATATGCTTGGGTTGCATTCTACTTGGCTTGTCATTCTTTTTGCAGGTTTACTTATTTATTTATTTTGTTTTTAAAGAAAATATATTTTTGGGTCAATTTTGTATTTTATTTTTAAGTGAGTTCTTGTGATTTTGAAAAGTCTCGACATGGATATGTCTCAAGCAGAATCTTCAGATTGGAGAGGAGCATACTCCTATTTTGGCACTTGTTGGTCTACTGGTAATGCGTGCATTTTGATCACAGAAAGCAATATTTTTCCTTTCTTGATATACCCAACAAGCGGAAAAATATATAGTTTTGAAATATTTTAGTTCTTCTATGTACTAGCCATATTAGCCACATGCACGTATGAAAAATTATGTAAAACAAAAACTCAAGTACAAGTCAAGAAGCATAAGTAGAAATAAGGAGTAGTTTTACTCTTACGAACCGTTAATTTCCCTCAAATTAGTAGGTGTTAGCTCCACATTATATAAACAATATACTACTCTTCAAAGCGATCAAAATCTTGTTTACACATAATCTTTACCTCTTTTTGGACCACTTTTGTGACTTCTGGATGCGAATGAATGCATATACTAAGTATTGCATATGATTGTGAAATTATAGGTATACCTCAGCTTTTTTAGCATAGGTGTAGAGGGAATTCCATGGATTATAGTATCAGAGGTACGTATCATAATAACATTTTTGTTTTTTTATATCTGTCTTATTGCAACATTATTAAATTTTAATTAACAAGTTTTATATTATAGACATGTGACACACTAGTCTTGTGGTTCTTTCACCTCAGATATTTCCTATAAATGTAAAGGGTCCAGCTGGAAGCATTATAAATGTGATATCCTCGATCAGTAGTTGGATCGTTTCTTATAGTTTCAGCTTCATATTTGAATGGAGTTCAACAGGTGATGATTCCTGGCATTTCTTATACAAAATATTACTTAATAATATTATTAATAAATTTATAATCTAAGACTTTTTTTCTTCTTCTTCTAATTATACTCCTTTTTGTATTTGTTTTCGTGTGTTGTCAGCTACATTTTTCATATTTGCTGCCATTTGTGGTGCTAGTATTTTGTTCATTTGGAAGATGGTACCAGAAACCAAAGGGAGAACTTTGGAAGAAATACAAGCATCAATTATCAAGGACCCCTGTAGTATGAGAACTGCAAATCATGCGTCACGACTGGAGGTGGAACCAAGATCATAATTCAGGGGCATAAGATTAAATCTGTGAACAAAATAAAATAATTCTCAATTCAAGACTGAAAAACTC
>JXTC01000235.1:3221-18548 GCA_002914845.1 Trema orientale
TAATATTATTATTATTATTATTATTATTATTATTATTGGGAATCAAGAGGTAACATAATATTATTATCAAATAGTTATTCTTCCATTTTATTCTAATTTACCAATTACTCACCAATTCAAACATTAATTTCAATATTCAACAAAACATATGAATTAGATTCAGTTAGTGATTACATTATTATTTGAATTCTTATTTGAATTTCATTGTATTCCGATTTCTATTTCTATTTCAATCCTTTCCATCAAAAGAAATGCTGAGTATGAGGAAGCTAAAAGCACGTTGTAAATGAATTAGCTGAAAAGTTATCTCATATTGGGCCCGTTTGGCTAAGCTTTTCAAAAAGCTAGAAGCAATTATTGAACAATCTATGGGCCAAAATGTGTTTGGTAATAACCCAAACAATAGATTATAGAAGAATTTTTAACAAAGTCACAGCCCAAAGCTGAAGTTAGCCCAAGGGTGCTTTAGATTATAGATTATATGGGAATTTGCTTCAGCCTTTTAATGAAAGTTTAAATATTCCTAAAATAACCCTAAACAATTGAGGAAATACCAATAATTATCCCTTTCTTCTAAAACAAAAAACACGACAAATCCACTGAAAGTTGGAGCGGACATGGTTGAGGCCAGACCTTCTCTCGTGAAGACTATTAACTCAAACACCAGCCCCCTGAATCCCAGCACCTACTACGAAATCCATCGCTCCATGCAAACCCAGCACTCCCTGCAAACAAGCACCCCTGCGATACCTAGTACCCTTTGTGAATCCTAGCACCATTGTGCGACGAATTTCTCAGGGACCAATGATGTGATGAACCAGCTCTATTGAAAACCCGGAGTATGCGAAGGACAAATCGCCTATAGCACGGAAAACCCATCAAACCAGGTAGAGTAGAGCCCTAGTCTCCGCTAAAATTTTGGGGCTTTTTTTTCATTGTTCCTCTCTATGAAAGCTCAATCTTTGTAGGTTAACTCGATAAGCAGGTGAGTGTTGTTCCCCGTTCTCAGCAGACCAATTCAAGGTTTTATTGTTTCATTTGTGGTTTTTGATCTATTTTAAAAGCTAAGGATTTCAAAAGAAACAGAATTGTTCGAGATGTGATATGAGGTATAAACATTAAGTATGATAAAATGGGAGTGAAGCAGGGGGATGGGGTGTTCTAGGGTGTTCTATTTTCTAATCTTTAATTATAATCACGTAATGTCTAAACTTTTAACTAAATAGGAGTCTGGCAAATAAGAACAAGAATAGAGCGACTATAAGCATTAGAACTTGAAAACTTGGGATCACTTTCATTTTAATACTTCGCCTAATTTTTGAGAAATTGAATCCAGATACACGAATTTAAATGTGTTCCTATGGATCTAATGTTGTGATTTTCTTTTGGCAGTAGTGTGAGGACCTTTGGAGTATCGTTGCTTGTTGCTGGTTTTGATGAGACTGGTCCTCAATTGTTATAGGTACTATGTGTTTCTCAATATGTCATCCAGCAAAGTTATTCATTCTACAACAAAAAAATGAGAGTTGTGGTTGCTAACACCACATTATAGAGAGTTATGGTTCATTAGCTTCAGTGTTCGTTCCTTTGGTTCTTTGTAGAACACAAATTCAGAAAAGTAAAATTTGTTGGAATGTATGAATTTTCTTTCTGTGAGCGTAGTTCCAGCACTTGTTTGAGTTGGAAATTGTTGCAAATTGAGAGTTGGACATGGAGACTTCTAACAAAGATATTAGGGTAATTGGTATATTTCATGTGGTTGATTCGCTTATAAAATCAGAGGCATATTGTCGTGTTTTGTTTTCTCATGCTAGCCATTTCTTTTTTCTTTTGTTTCTAGGTTTTATTGTACATGCTTAAAATGATTGGAGCAACTTTTTTCTGAACAAATTTTCCCTGCTATAAAATTATTGTTTCTATTCTTCTCATCAAGCGAGTTAGATCCTTTCACAATACATAGAACTTTTTGCTCTACCAATTTAGATCATAACAAGGTTCAGAAACTCATACTGGACTCCAAGCTTGCTCCTTGCTAATGCAATTTTGATCTTGAGGATAATCTAACTCGATTCTTTGTTTGAATTCTAACAACCAACTTATTCCTGGTTTGATTCTTTACTTTAGCTTTTGTTTTCTCAAAGAACTTTGAGGATAAATTCATGAAAATGAAATTTATAAATTAGTATGTTGTAGGGTTCTGTTTTGGTGAATTTGCATTGGTTTATGCTGAAAAAGTTGAAATTCTATTATTCTTAGTCAACTTAATTCAATGGATACATGCTCTTTTATACAGAGTTATATAGTAGAGATTGCATGTGTTTCATCCTTGTTTTTGGAATTTTGTTAGTCTCCAAATTGATCAAATTCATTCATTGTTGGAATAAAAAACAAGTCAAAAACCTTTGACTTGGGATATGAAAATACTCGTGTAAATGAGATCTTAGAGAACTGTCTAAAGTATCGTGCATCGAGATGGAAGGAAAGCCAACATAGAAAAGGTAAAATAGGCGTACCAACTAAGGTTGACTTGTACAATCCTCTTTTAGGGAAATAATTATATTCTTTTGCTAATACAAATTGTCTTTTGTCTCTAATATATGCATAGTTGAAATAAAACTTGTTTTAGGCATATAAAAGATTTTATTAGGTTTATGGATCTTGCTAAATTTATTGTTGAACTTTTCTTTTTCGTTTTTTTTTTAAATTATTATTTACAGTATAAGTATATGTTAGGTGAACACTATGGACGTTGGAGCACAAGTTCAGCTAAACTTCTAGAAGTCTTTTGAGGAACGTTTTTGATGGTTGTATTTTAAATTTTGTAACAATTGTTGTACTTTGAGCTCTTATGCTCGTTTCTGTTGGAGACAGTGTTTACTTATGTAACAGTTGGGATATTGTAAGAAACTTACGTGTAATTCTTTTCAGAAATTGTGGATCCTTGTATTATGGAATATAGGAGTACATGATAGTTGTTAGTGAAAATGTTCATTTATAGCATTCATTAAAAACTACTATAAATTATTTATAAAACCAAATGAGCCTAATCTTAATGTTGTTCTCAAAAAATTGTTTCTAAAACTCACATCAGATGGTAAGTAATAAATATAGTTGGTTTTCTTTTCATTTGAAATATTTTTTTTTTAAAAAATATTAATATGCTCAATATATGTAAAAAAAAAAATCTATTAACATATTTATTTGATAGGCACTTGGTAAAATATGTGTAATAGTATAATGATGTCTATTTTGGTCATTTTATATTTCTACAGCAATTCAACAATATAGTTTACCAAACACTCTAATTAAGTTTTTTCAAGTCACAGCACTTTAAAATCACAGTTTACCAAACACTCAGCCGCTTTACGCTACAGCAGATTTTTCACTCAGCACAGCTAAAAGTGTTTCTTTTAATATCTGCAGCTCTACCAAACTGGCCCTTAGTAGTCATATAGTTTGCATTGTACAAACTTGCGAGTTTTGAACTTGTTTCTGGGATAAAAAAAGGTTTGCCACCTATGCATGGGTTGATAATTTCCACTCTATACATATATTTGAATATTTGTTTGTGTCTCTTCTATGTATAATAATGATTATATATTCATAATCTCCCCATTTGTTACTCACAATATTTTTTACATGTTTTGTTTTCAAACTTAAATTCAATGCATATGATGTTGTGCAACGACACAAGGCCAGACTCATGGCTAAAGATTCTCATCAGACTGCATTGACTTCTCGGAGACTTTTAGCCCTGTCATTAAACCTGCCACTATCCGTCTCGTACTCACACTAGCTCTTCATTCTGGCTGAGACATTAAACAACTCGATGTTAATAATGCTTTTCTAGATGGTTTTTTTTTTCCAAGAAACTGTCTATATGTCATAACCACTTGGTTATGTTGATTCTAGCAAGCTGACACATGTTTGCAAGCTTAATAAGGCTCTTTATGGCCTCAAGTAGGTTCCTCGGGTGCTTACTTGGAGTTTTAATAATTCAAAAGCTGATGTCTTTTTGTTTTATCTATCATCAACCTGGTACTCTAATAATTCTTCTTGTCGACATTGATGATATTCTCATACTTAAGAAAGTCAACATGGAGGGGGCAAAAGGTTATTCCACACCAGCTCCACCAGGTTTCACTCTGTCCAAAAATCATGGAGAAGCTATGGAGGATCCACAATTATATAGAAGCACCACTGGGGCCTTAAGAGTACCTCACCATTACTAGGCATGATATCTTGTATATTGTCAGCAAGCTAAGCCAGTTTCTACAGAATTCAACTGATACACATTGGACAGCTTGTGAGCGTTTGATCAGATATTTGAAGGGTACTGTCAAATATGGTGTGTCATTCAAGCCAAGTGCCGCATTGTCCTTACAGGCGATTGCAGATGCCGATTGAGCCAGCTTTCCTGATGATCGACGATCGACTAGTTTCTACTGTGTTTATCTTGGTGGATATCTTATTTCGTGGAGTTCCAAAAAGCAACCTGATGTGGCCATATCAAGTATAGAGTCAAGAGTACAGAGCATTAGCTCATACAACAACAGAGTTGATTTGGCTCCAGTCCTTATTGACAGAAGTTGGTATTCTACAGACATAGAAACCAGTAATCTGGTGTGACAATTTAGGAGCACCATCCTTAGATGCAAATCCAGTTTACCATGCCAGAACCGAGCATATTGAAATAAATATGCATTTTGTTCGAGATAGAGTCCTTGCTGGTTTATTAGAGATACGTTATGTTCCCGCTCAAGAACAGATTATTGATGTGCTTACCAAATAAGGACTATAGGTAGCTCGCTTTCTCAGGTTTCGAAACAAACTTCAAGTTATGAATCAACCTTGAGTTTGAAGGGGAGTGTTGAAGATACTGATAAAGTCTCTGAAGAAACTCCGGAAAGTTCTAGAAGAGTCCAGATCATCCAATCAACTCTGGCTGACTCAGTTAGCACAGTTAGCTAGATTAGTTTCAATATAACAGAGTTAATTAGCTAGTTCTAACCTCCTTAATTATCAGGAGCTTGTTTAACTAAGCTCCCCCCTCTGTACATGCTTATAATATAAACAACAATAGAAATATCTCAGTTGTTTCGTCTGAGATTTATGCCAGCAAAAAGCTTAGCTCAAAGATATTTTCTCTTCAATTTTCGTATCTATTTTATCTCGTTCCCAACACTTTTCAGAATCTTGATTATTAGTAGGGCGATTTGGACATGCATCTATATCTACTGGCCCCATCTCAAATATTGGAGAGAAACCAGAAGCGATTGGCCCCATCTGGACTATTGGAGATTCCATGGGAGACTTTTTAGAGGGTCATCTCATAATCTTCACCCCTCAAAAAATTGTGTTCAACATTATTTTGGAATTATTGTCGGAAAAGAAGACTGCCATTGTAGAATGATTTCCAATATTAGCCTCTTCGTTTTTTTGCCATATCCCATTTTCTCTTCCTGTGGGAATCGAGACATAAAGTGTATGACAAAGATTACAAGCTATGCTTTGACATATTGTTAGAATTTCCCCAAATACTTTAATTGAAGTCATGCTTCTTGGATTTTATAATTTTGTGACATTGATAACTTTTTACTTTTCTTTGCTAACTCATAATGCAAGTAATTAATAGAATATTGTCAGCCCAAAAAAAAAATAATAATAATAAGAAGAAGAGAATATTTGTGTCTACGAAAGAAGGCTGTTAGCCTAGAAAATTTGGTATGTCATACAAGACCATCGAGATATTGTAATTTATATTATTTGATAAAGATAAATTTTGTCATTTTTTATATTTTCCTTTTAATATTTAATATAAGTGAATATAATATCTAATTTACAAATGAAAAATGAGAGTACAGTCCAATGGAGATATTTACTTATAATTTGTGTAATATATACCCACAAAATAGGGTTTAATTTTTCGGTCAACTTATTAAAAAAAAATGCAAAATGTAAGACGTTGGCTAGATACTTATGGCTCTCTTGCATCTCTTGCCGAATTGTACATGATCCTTAGGCTAATATTGTAAATGAGAAAAAAATAAAGTTTTCTCTACTTTTTACATGTAGGGAATTTAGACTGGTACTTGTAAAAACTAATCATGCATCGTGGATTATATTTTCACGAGAATCTTGGTATTAAAACTCTCCATTTTCTTCAACTGTCTTTCGCTTTGTCTTGATTTATTTTTGCACATTTTTATAAGAAAATTAATTTTTCAATTAACGTATTCATCTTCTGAGTAGTACACGGCCCCATCCCTCAACTCCATTCACAAAATAATTAAAGTACAAATGCAATGTTTAGAGTGCAATTTATATTTACAATTTACTTGATTGTACACTATGCTTTTAGGCTTTGCCTATTCTCTGCCACTTCACAAAATATGGTTCATCGATTTTCTCTTTTGGAGACTTATACATTTGTCCCTTAATTTACAGGTCACACTAAATTGAAATTAAAAGCAGCTATAGTGGTGAATATTGTCACATTAATCAAAAAATTGTATTCTCTGTCCCTATATATCTAGCACACATTTGAAAGTACAAAATAATTATACTTGGTACATGGTTGATCCGATTTCCTATCCACATATATTGCCAATTCTCTGGAATTCAATCCCAAGATCAGAGAACCTTTGTTATTAAACTCCAAATCCGCCATTCTGACATGGGCTAGGTACTAACTGAAATATTGGAGAATACAAATATTGTCTTTGCTTCTCACGTCTCTGCCAAAGGGGAAAAAAAAATAAAAAATTCAGTTAGCCTTTGGGGACATTATACAGATCAACATACACTAAACATTAATGATGTCGAATTCTTCTCCTTTCGGAGTTGTTGGGAGTAATATTTTTTTAATAAACATGCATAGAATAGAGCCAAAAAAAAAAAAAATCAAGAATAATCATAGAATAATAGAAATTGAAATAGTTATGTACAAAAATTAAGATTGAAAAGGTTGAATAATTAACTAGAAAAGTAGGAGGGAGAGAACCGTAAATTACATTTTTATATATTCAATTCCTTGGTAGTACCCGAACTGAGAGGGAAATAAGTTATGCCCTCTGACCGTGTATGTGATTTTATGATCCCAGGGCATTGGCTATTTAGTTAGAGAAAAGAGAAAGAGGAGTCAAATTACAATGAAAGAAAAAATTATGCAAATCAACAAAAAAAAGTTAGATAGAGGCACGAAATATTTAAAGGAATATATATATTGAACTAAAGTAACTTACGGAGTTGAGGTTATATTCGCATACTCTATAGCTGCAGAGTCGCGGTGGATAATGATTTACTACAATCAAGTAAAGATAAAAATTTTAGTATGTAACATCTGAAAAGTGTGAGTTAATCATATATATTTGACTCTCAAAAAGAAAATAAACAAAAAAGAAAAATCAAACATAATAGAGTAATGTACTTCGAATGCTGCCTTTTAATAATCGAGTTTAAATGTAGTGTATGTATACATAAATGACTACAAACATATACGTGCACTACCTTCCAATGATCTCAAGTTTTGCCTCATAATCTCCAATACTTTTCCGAATAAAATAACATGAAAATTAATGACACTATCTCCAATATATATTAAACGTAAAAACTTGTTCGCCATCATCACACCCTAAAAAGTGTCTATATGAATAAGAAAATGAAAAGATTAATAAACCCTCAAATGTTAGGAGTGAGAGGTTTGCAAAACATGATGAGTTTGTTTTTAATTAGAAAACAAAATATGTAAAGGTATGGATTAAATCAATGAAAGAATGAAAGAAAAAAGAACATATATATATATATTTACCTTTGGTAAGTCGCTGGTCCGATTATACAAAGAGAACTATGAAGCTTTTGAATATATTTATCGTTTTCCTCATCTTCATCTTTGGTTTGAAGCATATCATACATCTTTACTATGGAAACGACTAAAGATTAAGACACTGTATAAGCTGAGAGTCGAACAAAAGATTAAGAGACTCAGCTGCGGAGATTTATATGACTATTGTTTGTAAATGCAACCTAAATGCATCCTTTTATAGATGAAATTGAAGATCTAAATTTGTTGTTTTTCCAAGAAAGTACATTTTCACTTATTTTGTTAGGTTAATGTCATTTTGGTAAGTTCTTAAAGTTTATTCCTAAATAGAATGAAAAAAATATACTCTAAATGGAAAGTGAAATCTGAAAAAAAAGAGGGGGGAAATTTAGAATTAAAGGTAAATTAAAATGGAGATGAAATAATTAATTTAATTCCTATACTGGTAGAGCTCACCGTGGTCTGTATTTTTTTTTTCTGTTTTGTTTTTTCTATCGTTTTATAGATTAAATTGAAGATCTAAATTTGTTGCTTTTCCAAGAAAGGTAATTTTCATTTATTTCATTAGGTTATCTGGGCTATCTTAAATACAAATGAGATATCGGCTTCCAGCGAAAGCAGTTATATTTTAAGTTATATAAGTGAAAATATGACTACTACTTCTATGCTATCTTAACTATTAGTTGATTTTGGAGTTCTGTGAATAGCACTTTTATAACGATGTTATATAATTCACACTTAAAAGATTCAAAGTGATGAACCAATTAAAGAAATTTTCACCCATTTTTGCTCAAGAACAGCAAGTTTTTCTCGTCTAGTCAAAGCTATATTTTAGTTGCTTCGTCACTATGCAGGTCAAAGACAACACATTTATGTATGATGCGCATATTTGTTACCATTAGAGATATTTACCGACGGGTATATTTGTGCTACAAATTATTAGAGATATTTAACGATGGGTGTATTTGTGCTTAATTAAAATTTAAAAGATAGGTAAATTTAACGGTTACGATTTATTAAAAAATTTAGAATTTAAATGTGATAAATTTACTATATACCTATATTCACTACAACAAAAAGGTTATAGAACGATGGCTCTAAAGTGGCAACAAAATGTCACTGCTTTAACTTAAACATAAAGCGGTGATAAATTATATAGTTGTCATTACAAAGAAATTGTATTTTTAGAGAAATAGAAAAACCTAAAGCAGCAACATCAAATAAGCACGCCAAAATTTCTCTAGTGCCGGATGGGAAAGTGGGGTTCAAATATCTGGTTTAAAGTGATGACATATTATGTCGTCGCTTTAGATTTATCAATTTTTAATTAAATTTCACTGATAAAAATAATTATAATTAATAAAAAAAATTAAAATTAAAATTTAATTAGACCTTTAAAGCAGCGACAATTATTCTCTCTTTAGATTATAAAATTTAAAGCAGCGTTGCAAAAATTTCACAAAAATTTAAGTGGTCAAAACTGACCCCCAGAAATAATTTGGCTTTAAATGAAACGTTGTGTTCATTTAAAGTGGCGACCTTTTGGCTAAAGCGGCAACTATTATGACTGATTTTTATACTCAGAAATCGATCTTCTTCTTCCTTATTTTTATATATATATATATATATCTCTCTCTCTCTCTCCGATTCTATCCCCTCCCTCTTGGATTGGTAAGTTTTTTTTGGTATTTCTCTCTCTCTCTCTCTCTCTCTCTCTCTCTCTCTCTTTATTGTTGATTTTTTTTTGTCTTTTTTTTTTTCAAGCTCTCTGTCCTCCGCCACTGCCGTTGCTACCATCGTCACTCTCCTCTCTCTCTTTCTTTATTGTTGATTTTTTTTGTCCTTTTTTTCTAAGCTCTCTGTCCTCCGCCACCGCTGTCGCTGCCATCGTCACCCTCCTCCACCGTGAAGTTTAATAGGTTAGTTTTATGTTAATTTGTGGTTTTGTTTTTGGATATTAGATATATATATATATATATGATTATGTTTTGATATCTTAATTTTATTTTAGAGTTAATTAAAATATATGTTGTAATATTAAGAAAAATCAAATATTGCTATATTTTTTTTTTAAGTTCTAATTTTACTTTTATATTATATTATTAAATATGAATACTTATTAGATTTTTTGATATTGGATATGAATATTTAGTGAATTATTGAATATTGGATTTGATGATTTATTGGTGGATGTTTATGTTTTGATGATGTGGATTGAGTAGGAAGAGTTGGTTAGTTGAATATTTTTTTATGTTAAATTTTTATGTTTTTTAATATTTCTTATTTTATTTTATGAGTTAGAAACTTTTTTGGTTAGAAAATTATTTTGTTAGAAATAATAATTATTTAATAAATGAAATGAATAATAATCAATTAATTTGTTAATTGAATAAGATATTTATAAAAGATTATTTTGAAGTAACTTTAAGTAATTAATTTTGATTAATAAAAAATATTTAATACTTTTTAGATTAACAGGTTTAGAAAATTTTCTTAATTAAGTAGTTATAAGGAAATTAAAATGATATGAAAAAATGAACAAAAAATTAAAAAAATATATAATTGATGTAAATAAATAAAATAATAGGACAGTAATATGATTAAATGTGAGAAAATAATAAATGGATAGTTAAATGAAAATATTTATAGAGTAATTTAATTAGATAATAATGAAAAGAATAGTAGAAAATAAACATAATTGTTTTAATTAAAGTAATTAATTAATAACAAAATACCGAAAAATCTCCCTAGAATAACAAAATACACAGAATACCTTTATTGTAACTAAAATACTCCTACAATTAATAAAATATCTGAAATACCCCTACAACTATAATTATACCCAAAATACCCCTACAACTAATTAATTACAAAAAGTATGTTATTTTCACAAAATACCCAAAAATATATATAATTCACAAAATACCCAAAATACCTTAGAATAATAATACCCAAAATACCCTTAGAGAAACTAAAATACTCCTACAATTAATAAAATATCTGAAATACTCCTACAACTATTAGAAAAAACCCAAAATACCTCTATAACTAATTAATTACAAAAAATAGGTTATTTTCATAAAATACCCAAAAATACCTATTTAATTCAAAAATACCCAAAATGCCCCTAGAATAATAAAATACCTAAAATACATATATAGTAACTAAAATACTGCTACAATTAATAAAATACCTGGAATACCACTACAACTATTAGAAAAAACTCAAAATACCCATACAACTAATTAATTACAAAAAGTAGGTTATTTTCACAAAATACCCAAAAATACCTATTTAATTCACAAAATACCCAAAATGCTCCTAGAATAATAAAATACCCAAAATATCTTTATAGTAACTAAAATACTCCTACAATTAATAAAATATCTAAAATACTCCTACAACTATTTGAAAAAACCCAAAATACTCCTATAACTAATTAATTACAAAAAGTAGGTTATTTTTGTAAAATACCCAAAAATATCCATTTAGTTCAAAAAATATCCAAAATGCCCCTAGAATAATAAAATGTGTTTATAGTAACTAAAATACTACTACAATTAATAAAATACCTGAAATACCACTACAACTATTAGAAAAGACTCAAAATGCCCATACAACTAATTAATTACAAAAAGTAGGTTATTTTCACAAAATACCCATTTAATTCATAAAATACCCAAAATGCCTCTAGAATAATAAAATACCCAAAATACCCTTATAGTAACTATAATACTCCCATAATTAATAAAAAACCCAAAATATCCCTTCAACTATGCAATGGCCCCAGATTAATAATATACCCCAACAACTTTAAGACGTTTCGTGGCAAGCATTTTATATTAGATGCTTGTTTCCTCTTAGTTGTCAATTTGAGAATATCATAACATACATGCATGTATTATTTTATTTACTTAAGAAATTACTTTAGACATGTTCAGGAGTCGATGAGAGATTATGAACCTTGATATCAATTCCTGAATTGTCCCGTTTGGATTAGTTTGGGATTATATATGTGTTGTCGTTCACTTATAAATATTTTTCTTTGGTCAAGTTCTGATAGTATCTCCCTGTGTTCTCCGGGTGTATACGTATATGTAGCATACTTAGGGGAGCTGTGGGGAGATACTGCCAGAATTTCGGGAACGGAATAATGCTCAATGTTGTTGATGAAGCCTTGACTTTTTGCTCAATGTACTTGCATGGAATTGAGACTAAGTTTAACCGGTTGGACAGGAATAAGAATCCCATTCAGAATGGTCCGAAGCCGAGTTTGTCAGTTTTTCAATCATGTTGTCGTCTAATTGGTAAAAAAAAATATTGTCCATCTTGATGATCACCTGCATAAGAAGGCTCAATGGTATATACTGAACAACTATCCTGAAATCCAGATTTATTTGGAGTAAGTGTTGTCAATTTATATTTAGAGTTGCTAATAAAATTTGTTCACTAATTGAGTCAATTTATTAGTCTCGGTGTTATACTCTTCAGCAGTGAACATAGAGAGAGTTTCAGTAAAATAGTGGTAATAACTTGGTTGAAATCCAAAAATTAGAGTTTTCATCTTGGTTCTATACAAAGGTATACTTAATTATTGTCATTGTAGTTTTGTCCATTTTGATAAAATTATTTAAATTGTTGTCATTGTAGTTAATTTTATGTTGTATGTTAATTATCATATTTATCATCTACGATAAAATGGCAGTCCTAAAGCAATCAATGAGTTATACGCTTTGGCATCAACATTTTGTCCTATTCTGCATGTATTGTAAACGGTATCTAGTTTGTAGTACATAATTGAGACTCTAGACTTAAAACTAAGAATAGTGGAGTTTGTGTTTTGAGACTTAATGCTAATACATTTTATAGGCATCCAAAAGAAATACATGAGTTCACTTTCTTGAACCAATTATCTATCATCTTATTCAAGTGTAAATGATTCGACACCGACCCTCGGAAGAAGAAGAAATACAAACGGACAAAAATATTACTAGTATTGTAATCAATTCCGAATAGTACAAAGATGAACCTTACATTTTTTGCTTTTCAAGCAAAACAAATTTTTTATATAGACGATTTGTTGCGTGGCCGTAACTGAAAAATTATTGGAGACTTGACTCAACGTAATGGTTGGAATATTCCGGATAATGACGAGACCGATGCTGAGTTGAATGTGTTGTAGCATCTGAACTCCTCTAATTTTATTATAACAGTTGACCTTGGACATCTAGAGCCTATTTCTATTCCTCAAGAAAACCTCATGTCTCATATTCATATTTCAAACAATGTCAATAATAATGCTGATCAGGGGGAGGATGATTTTGTATATGATATAATATTAGATTATGAAGAAGAAGAATTTGAGGAAGATGATAATGAAAGTGATGATGATGTATATGAAATCCAGTCTAATAGCAATTAGGATTATTGTTTATTTTATTCTCACTCGTGTAAAAGACCTTTTATGTTATTAATGATTGAATTTTTAGAATTTAATTTCAATATTTCTCTACACTCTTCAATTATAATATATTTGTCACTATTAATACATAGTCATGGCCGCTGTTGAGCCTAATTATCACAGTGGTGATAGAGGTGCCAACTCTCCACGACGTTCTACTAGAGTCCATCAGCGGTGCAAGTCAGGTATTATTCGTTACATATTAAATTTTTACTTTTTTATTACTTTGGATATATGGACATTGTTTGCTAATATATTTATTTATTTTTCAAAGTCTATCAGGAAGAATGTAAGATTGAAGAGTAGGTCATTGAACCTACATTAGTTGTTTGAGAAAAAAGGGAGAAACCCCCTTCCTATCAAATTCGACAAAGCGAGAGGCACTTGACGCCCAATCGACGACTATCAAAAATACTTCCCCCATTTGAGTGGAGTGCTTGTCTGATAGAATGTAGATCCTTGGTATAAAAATTGGAAGTCGGTTCTAGCTATGCAGAAAAAGAAGAGCATTCATGTTGTCGAGCTGATAAATAGGTCATATTTATTAAATGTTATGAATTTTGCATTTATTTTTAATGTAATGATAATTTTTGCAATTGTAGGAATTTTTTGAATACAAAGATATTGACGAAGATAGCGATGATTTGGCCAATGTCACGAATAGCATCCTTAGGATTGCAGTAGATATATACAGCAACTCGAAGACTAAGCTTAATGAGTATTTCAGGCTTGTTAGAAGCGACAAAAATGCCCTTGACTTGGCCACGGCACGTTCAAAAGTGCTGTTATAATCTTTTTGGCTCTCTGGAGTTTAGGGTTAGTGTGTAGTTATGAATTATTTATTTATTATTAAGTAATAAAATATTATATTATAATTAATTTTTTTTCCTACAGGCAATATCTGAAAGAAATGCTGCAAATAGAGCGCGTCAGTTAGTAGTAAGTAAACAGAGAGTCGCTTCTATTGCTCACAAACGATATAAGAAGGTAATAAAATTGTGGTTTTTCTTATACTATTTTTTATTTTTTAAACATTAAATTTTAATAATAAATTATATCATATTAAATATTTTTTGTCGTGCAATCCTACTATTGGCAATCTTCAACCAGTTGTAGAGAGTTTCAAAGATCATTACTTCACTAAGCGGATCAGATAGCTGAATGCATAGTTTGAGGCCAATTACATATGTCATTAATTAATTTTTTTAAAAAAATTATTTTTTATATACTAATTTTAATCTTTATGCAGAATAAGATGACTGAGATTTAGAGGAAAACAGCTGCGACTTGGCTTATTCACTAGAACTCATGACTTTTTTAGTATAACTGTGGCATTTTTCTAACATTTACCGTAGATGAAAAATAGGTACCGTATATTTGTAATTCTTTTTAAAAAGGACCGTGTTTCCCCTAATTTCCTCAAAAATTTGTCACAACCTATTTCATTATTATGTATATAAATTGTGACCAAAGGTATACTCATCATTAACTTGTGAATAAATATTATCTTCAAGTGACAAGAAATTTTTAGTGACTAAATGTCACTTTTAGTCCCAAAAAAATTATTATTGTGACTAAAATATTGTATTTTGTTTTTTTGTAGTGAGGTGGAGTTGAAGGATGGGTCATGTCCTACTTAAAAGATGAATATGTACATTGAAAAATTAATTTTCTCAAAAGAACCGGAAATTTAAATAAATAAATCACGATAAAGCCAAAGATAAGTAAAGAAAATAGAGAATTTCAATACCAACATTCTCAAAAATATAATCAAGGATGCATGATTGATGCATTATTAGTTTTTACTGTTAAACTTGAATATAAGGGATTGCAAAACCAAACACAAACCCTAGAACATTCATGTAAAACTGATAAGTAGGGATTCATTGAGTATACCTGAGTCCATGATTTAATACCGTAGTCTGGACGATGAACCTGAGGCGGAAGCATAAGAAATTGACTGTAATCGCTAGAGGGTTTGATCTTCTGTAGCCTAAAAGCCTAAAGTCACTCAGATGGAATTCTCTGTAACTGATGGTGGGTT
>JXTC01000235.1:24235-72934 GCA_002914845.1 Trema orientale
TTAAATCACTTATTGGGTCTGCTTAAGAACAATATGGCCCAATACAATTGTCCAAAATATATGTGGCCCACTATAGGAAATACAATTTCCTAACATTTACAAGTACCTAACTAAATTCGGGTATTTAGTTTTGAAAAATACTCTTCTTGTTATGAAACTGCTATCCATGAAAAAAAAAAGAAAAAAAAAAAAAAGAGATCCCTACATGTGAAAAATAGACAAAACACTTCTTTTCTCATTTACACTTTTAGGATATAAGGATCATGTACAATCTGGCAAGAGATGCAAGAGAGAGCCCTTTTTTCTTTTTGTTTTGATAACTTCAAAGTGTTGTTGAACATGAATAGCGACAAACATGGCAATACTATTTCAAGTCCAACAAGCTAGGCAGAGTAATTGAACCATTTCCTTCTCCCGGCCACTGCTCGCACTCGGGACAAATGGGAACCTCCACGACTCAGTTCCCTGAAACTCAACATTGATGCTGCAGTTCCTGGAGACCTGTTTTGCATCAGAATCGGTCTCTTCTAATGATTTGGTTGCTAGGAATGTTGTTTCTCTTTTTTAATGAAGGAAAGTGGTGGTACACGTAATTTTGTTTCTCAATATGGAAACAAAATAGTCCATACACTTGCCAATTTATGTTGTTTCTCTTATGTATTGCTCTTTTAGTAGTAAGACTTCCATTAATAAAGGGCACGTTCGGTAACAATTATTAAAATAGTTTTCTGTCTATTAAAGTGAAAAAATGAAATCACGAGGAGAAATTGTGTTCTTTAAGTCTATTTCTGTTTTTTTGTTTTTTAATTTTTTATTAAAATTTTGAAAATTTTGGTGCCATTTGATAACACTTTTGTTTTTTGTTTTTTTAAACAAAAAAATAAAAGTGCTTCCTCTTATTTTGTTTTTTATTTTTTAAAAATAAAAATGTATTTGCTAACTGTGTTTTTTTTTTTTTTTTGAGAACAAAACGAAAAAAAAAAGTATGTTTGGTAACTATTATTTTTTGTTTTTAAAAGTGAAAATTTAAAAAAAAAAGTGTAACAGTACATAATTACAAAGATGTCGTTGACATTTTGAAAATGTTATGAATAAATGGAGAAGGATGAGTGAGAAATTGGAGAAATAGAGAGATGAGACGGAAAATTAAGAAAATGTGGTTAAATAATTTTAAACGAGTAATAAAAATAATGGATAATTACTTTCATCAAGTCCAAGAAAAAGATAGTACAATAGTCATCGAGTTTGTATTACACTGAAGTACTTCATGGTCAATATTTTTTGTTTCTGAATATCTTCTCTAAGATCAAGTTCTAAATTCTCCAAAAATATCTACAAATAAAGAATGAAACTCGCCATAAAAACTTGGCTCATATCAGGAAATACCTCAACCTATGCATACAATTAAGATAACTAGAAAAGAAGAACACAACCTTGTCTTATCACCTGTAAGAAAATTCAACTATAAAGTTAAAGAAATTATTAATTATGGAATTCTAATTAGCTGCTAAACAAGGAAAGAAAGAGAGGGAATTGAAGGGAGATCTGGAAGATAATATTTAGGAGAGACTTATTTGCAGCTTGCTCATGGCCAATATCATGACACCACCAATATAAAACAGTTAAAGAAGATTATCACCCGAATATAAAAATCCAGCACATACTTAGCAGGACTAGGCAGCAGAAAATAAGCAATAGATGTCAGTAGATTAAATAGAAACTTTCTTACATGTTTATAAGCACAATATTTGAAACAGCACGAGCAAAAAGAGCTCTCTGCTTCTCTTCTCAAATGTTGTATCATCCTGAAGATTTTTAAATCATAAGAATAAGAGTAAATCCACCTTTTTCAGCAACATGGGCAACATAAATCCCAATAAAATTAAATTTCCGAAGTTTATATTAAAGGGACAAAAGGTTTACATCCAATTAGGACAAGTATCCCAATAGAGTCGAGCAGTTTAGTTATTTAGAGATCAAAAGAAACAGAAAATGAAGTTAAACTTGAATAGTACCAGGATTGAATCCCATGAGTCAATTTTTTTCATAGGCAGGGTAGTCTGACATAAAATCTTTAAGAATGGCATGTATCGACCTGCTCTAGACTGTAGAAGGATAAATGTGGGAATTACATATTTTCCAACTTGTGAATCGCCAAGAATTTAATAATTTTGGTTCAAACACTTATTGTATATTGGGACACAAATAACAAAAGGGGAAGGAAAAAAGAAGGGAAAAAAAAAAAAAAAGCTTCAAATGTCAAGATGGCAATGATTTTTTTTTTTTTTTTTTTTGAAAAAAAATGAAGACATTAGAGAGGGCTTGAAAGAGCACCTCTCCTTTTTCTTCCATCTGTTCCTCCTGAATTCATAATGAATGTACATGGCTCAATACCAGCACAATTCGCTAACCATATACCTTTAGTAGTTTGAGAGCAACAAAGATAAAGATATTTTAACAACTTACTCTACAAAGGAATTATAAGAACTTGCCTTCCCTTGAAAGCATCCATTTTGCTGAAGTTGGTACCCAACAAATGATTTAATAGACCGCTATTTCCTATTGAGATCATCAATAGCAATATGAATAAGAATAAAGACATGGTAATAATACATTTAGATCCCAAAACTATTTAATGGCTGATACTTGCTTGTTGTGTTGGTCTACTCTGGTGTTAGGTTGCTGTTGTGAGAAAACTATTAAATATGAACCTAAAAATAATGAAATGAACTTGACAGGTACATCTTTGCGGCAATGAATGATTTGTTTTTCACTCATATATCCTAAATCACAATTCACAAAGGTTCACATAAAACCAATAACAAAGAAACCAAAACACAAACTCAATCTCCAGATCAAATGGAATAACCCCATATTAATCATTCTCTAATTTTAAAGTGAAAAAATTGTGTTTTCAAAGGCTTCCTTATCCTTATGGGGAAAGAAAAGATAATAAAAAAATAATAAAAAAATAAAATAAAATGAACCCTATTTTGTGAGTAAATATTACACAAATAAGTAAATTTGTCCTTCGGCCCCTACTCTCCTTTTTCATTTGTAAAGAGATATTGTATTAACTTATATTATATAAGAAAATGTATATATATATATATAGGGTATATATATATTATGTAGAAAACAGACAAAATTTATCTCTATCAAACAATATAAATTACAATATATCAATAGCGTTGTCTGACATACCAAATTTTCTAGGCTAACAGCCTCATTTAGTTGGCATAAATATTCTATTCATAACTTGCATCATGAGTTAACAAAAGACGAAAACTTGTCAAGGCTGCAAAATTATAAAATCCAAGAAACTTCACTTCCTTCAGTTTAACTATTGGCTTGTCCAGTAGTTCCACGTCATGAGCAAAAGTTTCAACACTTTTTTGTTGTGCTGACTAGCTATCAAATGTTACAATTTGGCATGGACATATGAGATAGCATGTCCATTGGAGACTAACATATTTTTCCCTTTTTTTTTTCCTCTTTTTTCTGACAAGTTGACCAAAACATTGAACCCCTTTTTTGTGAATAAATATTAGGCAAATAAGTAACGGTGTCGTTTGAACCTAAAAAGATTTATATATTAGATATATAATGAAAAATAGAAAACTAACAAAATTTCTTTATCGAAAAATATAAATTACAATATCTCAAGGATCTTGTCACACATACAAAATTTTCTAGGCTGACAGCATTCTTTTGTTTGCACAAACTCTCTCTTCTCAACTTTGCATCATGAAAATAAATAAATAAATAAATAAAGAGAGAAGAAAGTGCCATCATGGTTACAGTAACTCTAAAATCCAAGAAACAGGACTTCCTTCAAGTTGACTATTGGCTCGTCCAGTATGTTGACCTCATGAGCAAAAGCTTCCGACCTTTCTTGTTTTGCTTACTACCAAAAATGCCCATCCTTTCCAACAATATGTCAGTGTACAGCTTGTAGTCTTTGTCATACTCGTGTCCTGATTCCCACACGCTGAGAAAACGGAACATAGCAAACAAACGAAGGTCTAATATCGGAAATCATTCTACAATGGCAGTCCTCTTTTCCAACAATGATTCCAAAAATGCTGAACACAATTTTGTGAGGGGTGGAAGATTATGAGATGACCCACTAAATATGGTCTCCCACGGCCTCTCCGATGGTCCAGAAGGGGCCAATAGATTCTGATTTCTCTTCAGTTCAAACTCTGGTAGCTCACCATAGATAGATGCATATCCAAATTGCCCTACTCATTGAAAATGAGATATATAAAATATCAATGAAGAGGATAAGAATGCAACTACACTAATTTTAACGCTTTTTAGCACTTGATGAATATGTTTAATAGTAAAAGTGGGAGATCAAAACAAAACATGTGAGTAACAAATGCGGCAGACTATGAACATGTAATAATTAATATGCAAGATTGGACTATATATATAAAGAGATCCCATGCGTATGTAGCTACCCTTTTTTTTCTCCAGAAACAAGTTCAAAACTTTTTTTCTCCAATGCAATATAAGATTACTACTTCTATGCTATCTCAAATGGAAACTAAATTTTGACTTTCAGCTAAAGTAGTTGTCTTTGAAGTTCTGTGAAAATATAGACTACTATTATGCTATCTTAAGTAGTTGATTTTGGGGTTATGTGAATAGCACTTTAAAATAATGTCATATAATTAATACGAGCCGAAGTAATGAACTAAGTTGAAGGAAACTCCACCTTTTTCCTCAATGGCAGCAAGTTGTTCTCGTCCATTCAGGCTAAGTACAGGCGCTTCGTTATTATGCGGGTCAAAGACAACATATTCATGATCACTATCTATATACGCAAGCAATACTTGAGATGACTTGCTATCTAAAACATTTTGTTGAAAGGGAGGCCGATTTCCCTGAATGAAAGCAAGTCCCCCACCCTTGGCCTGCAATTTCAGAATAATTTACCATTCTTGCCCAAGAAAATAAAAAATACAAATGATCTAACAGAACTAGGCATAAAAAGTGAACACTTCCCCCTTTTCTGAAGGTCATACATGCTTGAGTAATCATCAAACACAACATATGAAGACTACAATCCGTTTCAAGGTAACTTGGGTATACAAAATTAACTCACCAACAATGTAAGGAAACAAGAACAATACGTAGGATTTAATCTTCAATTTCAAATAAGTTTCGAGTTAATTATCATTTATGTTTTATCCTTCCCTTTCTTTGTTTGCTTAGCTGTTGAACACATCTATCCTAAAGCAATCTTTCACTCAGCTTAGCCAGGCACAAGGTGAACCATATATTTTGAAACATATTATAACATGCCTTCCCAAACTGACTTCCAAATTAGAAATCTAATATGTGATGTACATAAACTAACAGGGGATTATCTCGAAAATCAACAGAGAATCGTGAACGCCAAGCACTAAATGGCAATGCAAATAAAATCCTTTATATGATGGTATTTGACTAGAAGAATACAAATAACTACTATAACAAAGACCCATCATCAATATTTTTCTCATGAGAAAAGTTGAAATAAGAAGACAATCATACCTTCCTTACTGACCAAGTAGCCACAGGAACAGGATCTGTCACATTGAATAATAAGATTACCCCGTCTCTTTCTTGAAATGTCCGTTCATTAGATCCCATGCCTGCTGATGATTTAGGGAGAAGGAGAAGAACCGCGAACATTGATAAATCAACTGCACAGGCTAGATCTGCACAAATTACACCAGTATTAATGTAAATAGCACACATAATAACGTAAGACTTAAAGAACGGATAAAGGGAGAGACCATTGTACCTTCTACTTGAAGCTTGTACGACCACGATACAGAGAGTTTGGACATACTACATACTGACAGTTGTGGTTTTAAACCTTGGGACACAGCTACAAGATACTCTGACTTTCCAGCAAAGGACAGAGATGTAATTGGCTGCAAAGAAGAGACATAAGGCATAAATATCCGCTAGATTGAGAAACACATAAATGCTCAAAGTACCTCATTTTTGTACCAGCTAATGTCTACAAGCATCAATATGACACTAAAAAGCATGCATAGACACCAACAGTATGAAAGTTTTGCAAGCATGCCCCAAATCTCAGGTCTTCCAATAATCAAACAGCAAAGGGGGGCATGAAGTTCTTCCACAAATAGAAGGTCAAAAGGGATGTGGACAATTTTGATAGCGCTTCACCATGAGATATATTATATATGTAAGACAGTAATAAATGCTTGACAGATAAAGGCAAATATAATTGTGATATCAATAATCACCATATAAATCTCTCCAAGTACAGCCACAAGAACATTGTTTTCAGGGTCCCATAATGTAATAACAGTTTCTGCAGCAACAGCCAAAACAGAACCATCAGCAGAAAATGCAGCAGCTGTCATTGGCTTTTTTCTGCAAATGATCAAATAAGAAGTTTCAATAGATCGACCACTTTATGTATAACCCAAAACTTTCAATTACCAAGTTAGTAAAGTATGCCTTTAGCCACAAAAAGAAAAGAGTTTGAAGAGTACGCATAACATGTTTGTCAAAACATCGTTCTACAAATTGATCATGCAAAGGGATTAAATGACTAGGAAACACGGACAGAACTAGAGCATATTTTTTCAATGATTGAACAGAATTTACTAGAAAGCAGAGTGTTGTAAAGAGAAATTATCTATATTTCCATATTTATCTTCAGCAACTAGTAAATAGTAATTACTTCAGTTTATGCTACAAGACAGAGCAACAGCATTTTACAATAAAGTACGGTATTTCAATAAAAAGCAGGAGCATACTTGTAGGAACCCACAGAATGGCAGATCCAACCAGAATTTTGTGGTCTTTCACGATTCTGCTGAATCTCATCATGGGAAACCCAAATCTGGTACATCACAAAAAAAATTGTGTCACAGAGGCAGAATCCTCATGAGTGAAAATATCATTTTTGGAAACCTACCTTGAAGTCCCCACCATATGATGCACTAACAGCCATTTGACGGCAAGGATGGAAAGCAACAGCTGAAACACCAGCATCCCTATAAAACAGGATGATCACATTCCTTCTTATATGACAAATTGAAAGATAAACTGCATTTTTTGTCTCTCTATTTTTATTGAAGGATTCAGCTTTAAAAAATTGAACCAGGTACACACCTGTGAGGTTCATAAATGATTGTGGACAAGCTAAAGTTTTTGTTCAATGAATCTGATGCCCAGAACTTAAGGCAAACGAGGTCTCCAATTCCTTCTTCAGGAAGCTTAACTTCAGAAGTGCACATTGTAGAGCCATCTGGAGAGAGAGCTACTAAATTCACTACCACCTGCAACCCAAAAATTTTCAGGATACAAATTAAATTACATGTCCATATGATTAAGAGGGTAAATCACTATACACAGCAACAACATATATAAAGAACAATCCTCTTTGAGAATCAAAGAAAATAGAAACGAACAACTTACTGTCACTTCATCTCCAGGTTGATGGTTCCTCTCACAGACTTGAACCTGGAATAAATCAAATGGGAGTGATTATACTTATACATTGCCCAGGATTGAGAGAGTGATCCTACATAAAGAATCTAAATTTCCTCCAAATAATGAAGAACCAATTTCTTTTATTTATAACAACAAATGTTTTTGTTTCCTATAAAAAGAAAAATAAAAAGTAAAAAACTCGGACAGATTGGGGTAAATGCATAAGGCATCCTAAGTGGTACAAATGAATGAAAACCGATAATCGGAGTAACATAAACATTTCTAACAAAGCAATCAATAAGGATTGCTTTTTAATTTAACAACTAAATCGTATTTCAACAAATTGTCATTGTTTGTCTGACATCTATTGCATGATTAAAAAAAACAACAAAATCCTCAACAACAAGGTAACATCAACAACTTTTTCACTGCTGACACACAACATAATGCTATGGACAATTGTCAACAGGGAGAACTTCTGATAGAGAATAGAATAAGAAATCCAAAAGCTGCATAAAGCCAGATTTTTGGATTTTTTTGACATTAATTGACTGAAAAATCAAGCCAAATAGATTAAGCTCACCTCAGAAATTTCACGGTCATCAAACAAGCTGTAGAATTGAACACAATAGTTCTCTGTTCTCAATGCAACCAACCCAGCAGAGTGGTCAAATGCAAACTTGCTACATAAACCTTTGTTTATCTCGGGAAATGAGAAAGGTAGCTGGAATAAAAAATATAGAATTCCGAATTTTAATATCACGTTAAGTTGCCAGTAATAACTTCAACAAAATATAATTCAAAGGGTGAAAGCATCAATCAAGCAACAGTATGTACTTTGTCATGTTTAAGTAAGCAACGAATCATCATATAATTTGTGAGCTCAAATAACATTCAAATAAAAGTTCAGTTCAACAAAGCACTTCTAAGTCAAAAGGCAAGGCACTCCCATATATCTTCAGCTAATATTATGAAGAGCTTTTATGTCTATTCATCCTGAGACAAGGCATAGTTTGAAAATGTTCTATTTCTATATTTATATAACTAAACCATCAGCCAAAAGGCCAATTTAAGCAGTTTCTTACAGCTTCCTAGAAGAGAATGATCTAATGATGATTACATCATCTTTAGCCATTGCGAATTTGACACTATGAAAATTTTGCAATTTCTACACCCACGTAACTAGGTATAACTATAGAATCATTAGTAGCACAATAATTTCATTATGGCTCACTATTTGTATGCCTTTATCATTTCCGACTAAATGGACAGTCAACTATTTCATCAAATATCTATTTAAACAACAGGCACATTGCCATAAAAATAAAAAAGAAATCAGAAGTAAAAATACAAGCCAAGCACAATCTAATACATTAAAGGAATTTAGAATTGCTAAAGGAAACAAACCTTGATCCCCGAAATAGACTTCAAGATTTCCATTGAAGGCATTTTCAGTATATGAATTCGATTATCTGCACAAGATATCTAAAGACCCTTATTTCAATAACTAGCCCTTACTATAACACAGTCCTATGTTTCAATCTCATAGAGTTTCCTTACAGAGGAAAGTGAAGGATCTGGAGAATCTGTGAAATACAGAAGCGGGGATCCAATCCTTGGTAAAAATTTCTTTTTCCCTGTGTCTAGCTGCCAGACAACAAGTACACCTTCCCTGCCACCTAATTAATGAGAGCGTATTAGAAACAACATACTATAGAGACAACTACATAAAAAAGAAGCCACGAAAGAAAATGATCACCAAAAATTATTGCATATGCCAAGCTAATTTTTCACATTTCATAGCTCAATAGTCATCATGGTAAGATTTGTACCTGAATATAAATACGCTCCATCAGATGAGAACGACAAGACATTAACTTCAGAAGGGTGCCAATGCCATGTGGAGCAAGAATCAGCTTCATCATCATCCCTCACACCAGGTCTTTCTTCCTCACCATTGATCAATCTTCCATTTACTACTTTGTTACTAATAGGAAATGTTTGACTACCAAAACCTCTCCAGATTAAAATTCTTCCACTTATATCACCTGCAGCTACAATTCTCTCTGTTGGATGGAACGCCAAAACTGTCAAGTCCTTCGTGTGACGCAAGGTAATCTTTTTAACCACATTACGCTCAGAATCTGAGGCAGGGACTTTCCATATATGTAGCCTACGCTTATTGCGAATCCCAAAAAACTTTCCTGAGGGGCTAATTGTTATAAACTCTGGTTGTGGAGTCTGTCCATTTGAAACAACATGTGGTCACGCATTTTTAACAAACTATAAGAAAATATAAAAGCAACTTGCTCAAGATCAAGACCAATTAACACAATGAAGCTCTGTCTAAGGGTTTCCAAATCCATTTTACATACTATCAGAAACATTTACATTATCAAACCAAAAAGAACAGGCGTATAGTCCTCATATTCCTCAAGATTTTAATTAATAGATCAACTTCTTCCCTCCACTGCATCAGCTTTCACTAGCATTCCATTTTGAGTAACTCCATAACTTGCGAAGCAAGGTATACTATAGGTAAAGAAATTGCAAAAGCACTCAACCTTGATAAATCCTACCCATATCTATGGCAAAGAAAGCTTGCACATAGAAATACATGTATGTAGAGGAGAAAATGGAATTGAGTTGGGAAGTGGGATTACCATTTTTAGAGTATAACAAATATCTAGTAACCGTGAACATTAAATTAGACAACTGCTAAAGTCCAGCTTAAACAGCAAAACAAACTGGAGTAATATTAAATGAGAAAACAAAGGTAATGTGAATGTATGTGTGTGAGCATATCATTCGTATTCTGGATTACGACGTTATATCACTTCTGAAATCGTTCTATCCATCTGATATTTCATAGGAAGAGAACAATAGCCTGCCAAATGGTTTGTTTGTGTGCATATAATATATACATTTAAAGGCCCAACAAATAGCCGTTCTGCTTAATTTTGTAATGTTTTTCACATTATTCTACCTTTGCTGCTGAAACATAGCTATACCACCAACAAAGCAAGTGAATCCATAAAAAGTCTAGCTTTTTGGAAGAGCAAGCTCACAAAATTCATACAAATAACAAGACCAAAATCTCATTTACAGAACCGATTAAAACCTGTTCTTTCGTGTCTTTATGAAAAATTTATTCAGTCCATATTACTATAAAATCTACAAATAAAGCAAAACAGAATAGAAGAGTAAAGACAGCAGTTAGAAAGTCACACCTCCCCCAAAACAACTCCACCCGCCATTCGAGATGTGGTCAAGTTACACTTCCTAATCTGTCCATGCAAAGTTTTAGCTTTCTTTTCTTGCACTGTCGTATCCTCAACAGAGACATAGGCAAAAACAGGAGCTTGCTTTTCATTGTCTTTGTCTGTTTGGTCTAATAAAGATGGAATAACCTGTAAAATCACAATCTCACATTTCAATCATCCTAATTCAATACCTATATCAATATTCATTGTCTTTGTCTGTTTGGTCTAATAAAGATGGAATAACCTGTAAAATCACAATCTCACATTTCAATCATCCTAATTCAATACCTATATCAATATTCTTCAAAGAAAAACATCCACAAAATAACTGAAAACCAAATTCGAAAACTTCTAATCAATTTCCCTTTCTCCCCATTTCCTCCAAACCAAACAACAAAAAGGAAAAAAAAAACTCTAAAACCAGCTTACCATAGAGTAAACAGGCATTTTAACTTCAACCGTCTTCATCAACTCCGGCGCCTTGAAATCCCAATACCGAATCGTCCCATCGAGTGAGGCGGTCCAGCAAAAGCACAGAAACTTGCTGGCCGGGCTCGAAGCCGGAACCACTATGACCGACGTCACCGGAGCCGTGTGACCCTCCAATGAAGAAATCTAATAAACCCAGAAAAACCCAGAAGTTAAACAAAGAATTCCGACGATTTGAGGGCTTACCAAGAAAATTAAGGAGGAACTTGAGGGTAGAACTGGAAAAACCTGCAAGCCAGTAGATGTGCTGAAGATGGAGACGGCGGGTCCGGTGCAGACGAGGAGGCGCTTGGCGTCGTTGGAGAAGGCCGGAGGGGCCGAGACGAAGCTCTTGCCGCCTCTGATCATGGCGGACTGTGTTTCGGTGACTCTGCTCTGCTCAAGGTTCGGGGTTGTGTTCGTTAGTACCTCTCAGTCCCAGACCTCGTCGCGCCTGACCGAAGCCCTAAACCTGCTATTGTTTTTTTTTTTCTTTTTTTTTTTTTGGTTTCAGAAAAGCAAAAAATAAATAATAATAAACTAATAATGTTAAACGCTTAAACCCCTAAAGCTTAAACCCTTTCTGTAATTTGGGCTTCGGCCCATAATAAGAAAGTACCCTTTATATGATGGGCCTTTTGGCCAAAATGTCCGACTTTTAGATCATAGTTTGCAAAATAGCCGTTTTTCAAATACTGATAAACAATGGCCGAATTTTGAAAATTATTTAAAAACTAACCGTTTTTCGTATTTAGTATATCAAAAAAATATTGATTTATTTTTAAAAAATTGATTTAATTTTTAACAAAATTGATTAATTTTTTGAAAAATCGATTTACGTTATAAAAGATTAATTTACTTTATTTAGTATATTAAAATATATTTATTTATTTTTTAAAAATTTGATTTACTTATTTCAAAAGTTAATTTATTTTATAAAAAAGTAAATCAACTAAAAATGGCTATTGATCAAAATAAAATTATAAAATAATCATTTTATTAAATAGGTGTACAAAGCGGCTATTTTTTAAATTGATCTTAACAAAAAGATCATTTCTTATAAATACTCTTATAGGATCCCAAGAACAAGAGCGAGTTTCTTACACAATACATGTATACCTATAGTATATATTTAGAAATATATACCAATTTTTAGGTAAAAAGTGAGTATTTATGAAAATAAAAATAGAAAATAGGTATTCATGAAAATATGCTTAATAAAACAGGTATTTATGAACTCTTTCTGATAGTTTCCTTAACGGGGCCCAATATAAGTGATGTGGAGTGTGGAGGATTCTATTGAAATTTGTAACTAGGAATCGCACCAGAGCATCAAGGACATATTGGGAGAGGATTGAAAATTTTGTGAAATGGAGGACTTGGAATTCATTACCTAATCCATTCTCTCCAAAAATTCTTCATCTCAAATAATCATCATATTACAAATTTATCCAATAATTCTCGTATTTATCTTTTTCCTTTCATTTTTACTCCTTATTAGAGTAGACACTCTAACAACAAGGGTATTACAGTTGTTAAAGGCTATCTTCAATCAAAACACCAAAATAGTGTAACTATTACACCACAATGGTATAACTTTCACACCATTTTAAAAGTTAATCTCCAACTTATTACACTAAAAGTTACCCTAAAAGAAAAAATATTCCTTTTCTTTTCTTTACTTTATTTTTTATTCTAAATAATTAATTTGTTTCACAAACTATTTAATATATATTAAAAATGGATATTTTGGGAATTGGAGATTATAGGAAGTTATAAAGTAGGGCTAATAGTGGAAATAAATAGATAAATAAAAACTCTAAAACTAATACCAAATGAATGGTATTACACCAAATTTGGTATAGTACTGTTCACTACGCCAAATTTGGTGTAAAGAATAGAGTTCGGTTGAATGGCCTTTTTAACACCAAAATGTATTTGCCCAGGATTGACTATCCAAGAGGGGGGGATAAATTAGGTTTTAAACTTTTTAAGAAACTTTTCAACTATATAAAACTATAGGCCACTCTCTTGAAACTTTTAAGCTAAATCAACAATAATACCAAACATATAACAATAATACCAAGTAAATTAAGTACATTAAATATCAAACACACAATCAAATAGTTTGCAATTAAGTAAAGAGTATAGGGATAGAGAAAATGCAAACTCGATTTTTACGAGGTTCGACAAACACGACGATGCCTACATCCTGGGCTCTTGGCAACTTGCTTTGAGCTTCCACTATTCGGATCAAGATTGTGGGCTTGACTGACCTTTTAACAAATGGAGTGAATTCTTATTAGGCTCACCCACACCTTTACAATAGTCTTGACTCCGGTTCTATCATGCCTAACCTCGGATTATTTTGACTCCAGTGCCAACCTTACCTACACGGATTGTTTAGACAATGGTGCCAATCTCACTAACCCATAGGTTGTTTAGAATCTGGTGACAACCTCACCTACACTCAGGTTATTTAGACTTCGATGACAACCTCACCTAAATCGGGTTGTTTAGACTCTGGTGGCAACCCCATCTATGTACGGAATGTTTATGACTCGGGTGCTAACCTCACCTCATACTTAATAGTTTTTCACTACAAGAGTGAACAAACTCACAAACTCTCCTCACAAAATAATGAATACAATTTTGGCTTAGGAGAACAATACACAATAGATGCTCTAAGATTAGTTCAATATGATTTGAAAGTTAATTCAATATAAAAATATACTTTTGTACTTTGAAAGTAGTTAGATAACAATTTAGGTTAATGCAAAGTCTTTTTCAAGTCTTAAAATAGCTTCTATTTATAAGCTTGAGTGAAAACTAGCCGTTTTTGAACCGTTTGACACAATTTCTAGAGTTTTTGATAGACCGGTCAAGTTTTCGGTAGACTCCCAAAAATAAGCCGTTGGTAGTGCGGCTGCAACGGTCGAAATCTAACAGTCATATTGAAGTTTTCAGTCTACCAGATGATATTTTCGGTCTACCGGGTAGTCTATCGGTAGTCATTTCTGGTCTACCTAAAACTTTCAGTTTTTGACAGCTTTTTGGCATTTTTGTAAATTCTGACAGCATTTGGCGTTTTTCAAAATCTGACTTCTAAACTTGTTTTAAACACTTTAAAAATATTGGAAATCAATTTGAAAAGAATATTTTGGCTATTGCAAACTTGTTTTAATTTCACAAAATATTTAACAATAATTTAGAACGTTTTCATACCAAAACATATACTAGTTTGCAAATAGAAAGTATCTTTTTATCTTATTTCAAATAATCATGATTTCAAACATATTTGTAACTTATTTAAACTTAAGAAATCATGTATTAAAGAATATTTTACCTATTTAAATAAATCATTATTTTCTATTTTCAAACTTCTATAATAAAATAACCATTTTAATCTTAAGATAGTTTGAAAACTCTATTGAAAGCATGAGCCAATGCAAAGAGAATTTATGTGCAATGAACTAAATCAAATACAAGACTAAATATGAAATATACCCTATCTAAGCATGGTCTTGTATCTTGATTGTCCATCTTTAAGCTTGATTTTAATAAGTCCAATATACATCCATCTTCAAGCTTGATTTCTTGATTAACTTGAGTTAAAACTTTAAAACCATTTTACTACACACTCAAGTTAAATTATTAGTACTAAATCAAATGTTTGTTATCTTCAAAATAAGAGTGAGTAAGATTGAAACTTTAGGTTCTCAACAAAATGGTGTATTACCTTTACACCATTATGTGGTTGAAGATGGCATAAGGATGAAGATCTAGCCACGTAGTCATTCTGAAAGGAAACAAATATTGCAAATCACCAAAATATTACTAAAATATTATTAATCAGAAATTATCTTTCATACTTTTATTACTAAATTGGTCAATTCGTCTTAATTGGGAGAAAATTGTTAACATTTTTAACATTAAAAAAATTCAAAATATCATGTCAAATGTGGTGACTAGAGCTTTACTTGAATTATTAGGTACGTCTATTCTATTATTTGCTGATGGCATGTGCAAGACTAAGTTGTATTTCTTTTCTTCCCTTTTAAATTTTATTTTATTATTCCTAAGTTGTTTTATTTTATTTCTTTTGTTTAGTAATTAGTCGTATTAGACTAGTTTTATTTCCATTCAAAAAAAGGAAAAGAAAAGAAAAATTAGCATAGGAAAAAATATCCGACCTGCCGGATTCGAACCAGCGACCTAAGGATATCTGACAGGCTCTTTTACNAAGGTCGGTTATGTGATGCAAGTGCTGCTAAAATGGCTTTATATAAGCTTCTTTTAAGCCTGAAACCATTTTTTTTTCTTCTTTTTTTTTTTTAATAATTATAAAAGCCTGAAACGATTTGAACCGTGATGGTTTTATGTTTTTTTCACTATTTTAATTGGTAAGAGAATATATATTAACAAACAACATAGATTCATTAGATATTAAAAATAAATAAATAAATAACCGTTTATATACATTGGCTTATATACATAGTACAGGTAGATAAGCTAATATTTTTTTTCGTATTTACTTGCCTTTTGAGTTCACCATCTTTCATCAATATAGATTACAATGGAAGCTTACCTTCACTTAAATCCATATGCAAATTAATTCATATGGACTTAGGTGCAAGCAAACTCTCAACATAATAATATGGTACTGATTTTCTTCATTGGCTTGGACTTGTTTGGTATAACTTTTTTTTATTCCCTATCAAAAAATCATACTGGAAGTGGGACATCTTCTCAAAATGATACCAAACAAGCATAAATGTAACAATGGAAAATGGTCAACAAAATCATGTGTTGCAGGGCCTCAACATCTTGTATGTAGATGCACCGATTGGCACTGCATTTTCTTGCCAAAAACCCAAGAACGTTGCTACGTACTTGGATGGCCTTAAATTTGTGGCTCAGACCACTCACTTTCTATAACGAAGGTACGTTTGAGATTAGTACATGGAAAATGGGTTCAGCCAAACAGCATAGACCATTGGTTTTACACTTGTATTGTTGTATTCCAAACAGAGAATTGAGTGATTATCTTGTAAGTAATAACTTTTGTTGCTTTCTAAACTGTCATTCAGGGCTATTGAATCACCCTCAATATTTGACCAATATACTGTAGAAAAGTTTTTTAATGGCAAAATACATCTGTTAATGATCAATATTCGGTTCCCTTTCTCATAGAAATTTCCATTATTAACTCTTTTCTCTTTGTAATTTGATAGCCCTCCCTCTGATTTCAGAACATAATTGGCCTGTGATTAAGTTTGCCTGCTGCAGGTGATGAAGCCGGAGTGAGGCCATATCTGAGAATCGTAAGAGTATATAATATCTTGTCCTTATTTCTTTTGTACTAGAACTTTTGGCCCAGGGAAACTTAGTTACTTGTCAGTGAAGTAAATACTTAAAGATGTATAACGTTGTGATTTTGAGTTTATGGTATGAATCGGTGGGGATTTAACTTGGTCAGGGTTATGTGCTTCATAATCCAAAGATGGATTCATTCGTCGATGACAATTCGTATCAGATGAACTCTATAAGGTATATTAGTACTCTTTTTTTACTAGGCAACTCCATCTCTTTTTCCTTATTCATATAGCAATGACTCCAAAATTTTGCTACATTGTGCTCTTGAAGTCTGCCGAAGAAGGCTGCAACGGTGATTATGTCATTGTAAACAAAAAGAACACACAGTGCATCATAGATGTTGCGGCGATCGATGAGGTTAGCAAGACACAACCACCCTCTCTATCAATTTCATCAGCGACAAATCTATTTAATAATCCATTATTTAGGTTCTATAAACACTAAAATAACACTGCTAGTCTTTTGGATACCTGATATATCGGTTGCTCCAAATTAATCTAATGCAAGTTGTGGGGACCTAATTGCACATTACCAAAACCAGAAGTAAAAACTCAGAAAAGAAGATCACTCCAGGAGTACTACTACTCAAAATTAGAAGATTTTCTTTCCTCACAACCAAGTAAAACCTTTGAATATATTTCATATGAGTCAAGAGTTTTTCTTCGAGTAAACTGTGCCACTTTTCGTTATACAGATAGTATTATAACTATGCAAGTATTGGTATAAAGATTTTGAAGCTACTAGTTGAATGAAATCAGAGGTTTATTCTGGTTTAGTACATGCTTTTAAGTTATAATGAAATTTTGTTCATGCTAACGGGATAGCAGCTTGGCTTACACAAAAACTGTCACTATTAGTATCGAATATCATCGAAATCTCAGTAAGACAAACCTTCTGAGTTGTTGTGTACTGGAGGCGATATTATGTAACTCCATCTGTAACTACTATCCTTGTTTTGGGTTAATCATCTTTTAACCAAAGAATAAACTAAAACAAAGGAATAAAAGAAACGATTAACTAGCACCAATTCCAATCAAAAACTTCATATTAAAGCGTTGTTCGAGACATATCTGTTCCACACAATCGCACCCAAAACTGGATCCGATCAGTCAATTTGACAGCGACTGAGATTTGCTCTTGCAGGGTAAGTTCATATCTGTAAATCTCTTGAAATTCATTTTATTAACATTCTAGTTCACCATGGACTAAAACTTAAAGTCCATGACTAATTCATATGCTATTTTTGCTTCATGCAGACATGAAAAAGTTCACAAATAATGCCTTCAATCTGGTATCTGCAACTGAAAATGCTAGTAAAATTAAGCCTATGATTTAGCACTAGCTACTTTTGTTTTTAACATAATAAATAGGTAATTATATATCATAATTGTAAAGTTAAAATTAATGCATATGATGGTCTTGCAGCTCCAGAGTACAAAAGCCTAATTAGGCATGTTATGCAATTGTGGATAGGTGGTTTGCTTATTAGTAATTACCCTCTCTAATCAAGTTGCAAGCTATTTGTAATTTAACTTTGTTTAATAACCAACAATCAGCCATTTCTGATCATTATTTTGTTGCTTATTATGCTAAGTAGCCTGATTAGAAAGATCTTCTAAACATGTACGAAATCCGAGTTTTCGGAACTGCCTTTTCTTCTTTTATGACTTGGTGAGGATTTTGCCACTAATTGGGTTCTAAATTTTCAGGACAAGATGGGAATAAGCAAGAAATATGTTACCATGCATATAAATTTCCCTAGTGGAATAGACTTACTAACTTACATCTTATTGTGAATTTGTCCGAGTTCTTATCAATTTCTTTAGTGACCGAATCATCATGAGGGCATATCTGCTAGATCAAAATTTGGTGACTAGTTTCTGGAAGAGATTTGTTAAAAGTAGGCACCAAATCGGTTCTCAATAAGTTCTTTTGATAGTACTTTTTAGAATATGGTTACCATAACTAGACGACAAACAATTATTCGGTTAAAAGAAGAGTTCAAAATCATATTTATAAGGAAAAATCTCATAGACAACGTTCTCTCTAACTTCTGGCATATGAGATACATATGATTCCAAAAGTCACGACCAACACTTTAGCCACGGGAAAAAGTCGTGCTCCTATATTCTACATGTGACCACCAACATGATACCGGAAAATTTCATGAAGTAGCTATCAGATCTTGATACAAATTATAATTGTGAAAAAAAAATAAAAAAAGACACACACACAGCGTAACCAAAAGCTCCCAAATGGTAACCCGAAAAATAAATAAATAAATAATCTATGCGACTCCTTTCACCCGTTTTTATTTTTATATGACCAAGGCTTTTTTTTTTTTTTCTTATTTCAGACATTTTTTAATTTTAAGAACCAATTAAAGTTATCTTCTTGAATTTTTATTGACATTGAACGTAACAGCATTTTTTTTCTTTTTAAAAAAGTCTAGTGTTCTCGAAATACATCATTTCAAAATCTTTTTTTTTTTTTTTCCGGAAGTACTATCGAAGTTAAAAATGCTCATTCAAATATGAAAGTTCATTTGGTAGCATATTTGCAAATCAAATTCAAAACTATGCTTCAATAATTAATACTTTCGAAGGTGTCAATTAACTAGCTGATTGAGTATGTTAGCAGAATTCAGCCAAAAAAAAAAGAGTACGTTGGTATAATCACTTGACCTTAAATCATAAAAACCTAAATCAAATTCCCCCTTTGGGAAGGACGGGAGATAAAATGTTACCTCTTACTATTGTATAATCCATAATTTCTACTCCCAAGGGGGTGGTCGAAGTGACAAGGAGCTTGAACTTAAGGCCTTCTCTCACTTAGGGAGGGTGAGGTCACGAGTTCGACCCCCACGTTGCCCTTGGGAGCCCAACCGAATGGGGGTGGCTCGTAGGCTCGCCCACAAAACCCAACCCACATTAACATCTCTTCCATGGACTGACTTTTTGACTAATTTTAGTAACGAAAAAATAATAATATCCTTATTAAAACTGTATTAGTTCTTATTATTCTCCTTAATTTTAAGGATATTATTATCTTTTACCAGTTAAAGTTATTCAAAAAGTCAATTCAATGTATTAATTTTCAGAAATTCTTGATCTCAGAGTATTATTTTGCAGAGTTCAAATTTCAAGGTTGAAATTGCGGAACAACCAAACCTTAGGGTATTTTTTTCGTAGTTTACCCTTCTTAGACTAAAACTAATGAATATTTATCGTTATCATGTTCAATATACATGAAATATCTTAAAATACTATATTTTATAAGGTATTAAATTTTTAAGCTACATTTATCATATGTATATATACTTATTAACTTTTTGATGTACATTGAAAATTAACTTTTAGAATTTTATTTATATACAAATATATAATAACTTTTTTATATATACATGTTAACTTTTAGACTTGTTTGTATGTACACATTAACTTTGACTGTGTATTTTTTTTTATTATAGATTATACACATATCTCTTAGGAGAAAAAAAGTGCAAATATTCAGTTCATACTACTCTTAAATTAATAAATATTTATTTATCGATAAATAAAATAATTATTTATTTATCGATAAATAAATAACCTCTATAAAGTAATAATAATTTCTCTTAGTCCCAACGGTATTAATTTATAAAAGTTTTACTGTACTTAGATATTCTTGCGCCAATAGTCTTTGAGGATTATTTGTCATAAAAGTATGTATTATCAATATAAGCTGGATTAAGATGTTTGGTATAGTGAAGGGGAAAAGCTACCAGCAGTGTCAAAATTGAAGACTATCCTGGTCATCATTGGTGTTATGCGTATAAGCAAACACAATATTACATATTATCTCAATAAGTCAATTATTTTTTTTTTTTTTTTTTTGAAGAGAGTCAATTATGTTGTTAGACTTAGCTAGATTATTCACATAAATTTGCCTATTTCTACCAGATTAAGGTTATGTTTACATTTTGTATGGATAATGGGAATCTTACTTTGCAATGAGAGAAAAGTACAAAGTAGCATAATATATATAATAAGCTAAGCAGCCAAATGCAACGCACACAAGAAGTCGGTAAAGAAGTACACTAACTCTCTCCCTTTCTTATACACTAATTAATTAATTGATTAATTAATTATGATTATGCTTTTCTCTAACATTCTATGTGTTTCTATTTTTTTTCTTTTTTTTTTTTCAAGGATAAAATGATATATATATATATATATATATATGTGCTTCACTGCCTCTAAATGAACCGGCCGTGAGATTTCTTTAAAGACTTGAGACAATAATTAATATTAGCCAAAACAGAGAAGTTTTAAAAAAGGAACATATTATAAACAAAAAGGTGGCGTTGTCAACTCATCAGAATCCTCATATCAATTATAATCTTATAGTGTATAGTATAGTAGTTTAACTTAACGCACTGATGAACAAAACTCTAGTTATATATGTAGTGTAAACCAAAAAAAAAAGGGCACAGATGCATAGGCATTATCGTTATTGTCGTTAATGCACCACCTATGCTCTCCTCTCCCCATAAAGTCTTTTTAAGTTAAACAACCTTCAAAACCCATTAATCTATAACTCAATTATTTATCACCATTAATACATATATATATACACATATATATATTAAAAAAAAGGGCATAAAAGATTCTTCTCAAAAGACTGAAATATATCCTAAACAACCTTCTCTCTAGCTCCGGCATCGTTCAACTAACATATACTATGTGGTCTAAGAATAGTGACACTTGGAGTATATATATTTACCGTCCATAAAGTATTAAAGTCTAGCTACCTGCTTATCAACTGCCACTTTTAATTGATCATATTTAGTTGCAAAATACTTAAAAGGTGTGCATGTACGTATAAAATAGTGTACAAATCTAGTATAGGATCTCTGTCTATGCTCTTTTTTCTTTTTCCTTTTTTTTGAGGGGACTGTCTATGATCCTTATTAATTATCTATAGTTCTTATTTTCAAATATATATTGAAGCCACTTCTTTTATGTAACAACTTCCCATAATAATTTCTTTCTGGTTGAGATCAGCTTGAGACAACTCTTATCATATGGATGCCAGCTGTGGTTTCTGCCACATGCAACAATAATCCCAGGATTTATCTACTTCAGTACCAGGCATGCTTTAGAAAAAAACAAAGTAATTAATTATGTATAACCAAACTACTGAAAAAAAATTATTGAATATTATACCGTTTGGTCCATATTGAAAATACTATTACATTTTGGAATATTTATAATGAAATCTACAAATTATTATTATGTTTGGTGCTTTTTAATATGAATATCAAACCTCCCTAGGTAACTAATGTGTCTTTAGTAGAAATATAATGAATTTGAGATTTTAAATGAGTCTCTGACTCTTCGTTAGCTAATGATGATGAGTTTTATTGTAATAGTGTAGGAGGTGTTACTTGTTATTTTGTTCTTCGTTCTAGAAACGAAATAGCCCACTTCTTAGCACATTTTGTTTTATCTCATAAGATCATTGTTGGACTATTATTGGTCCCTTATCTATTGCACCTTTTTGCAACCACATATTGTTCTCAATAGTATTAAAAATTTTGTTAATTTTTTTTTTTGGAGATTTTAAGAGTTTCGTTTCATCATTGGCAATATATTTGTAGTTCTGAGGCTTTGCATGGAAATAATATATCAAGCTAGCTCAATACGTATTATTTTATTTTCAGATGATTAACTAATTTTGATACATAATTAGTGTAAAATGTTTGGATCGGGTTCAACGAGGACAGCTCTAGTGGACCTTTTTTGGGAATGGCCGAAAACACACACACACATATATGTATATATATTTGAACTGGTACACATATATACATGCCTAACTGGCATTGACAGCATGACGATTCGATGGCAGTATGTTTTTATTTAATTCGAACCATTGCCATCAATAATAGCTAATAATTCCGCATCCAAATAGCAAAAATTCGTAAAGTTGCCTAAAGAAGAAAAATCCTGTGTTTCATAATATAGGTTCAGCTTTTAATTTAATATATGACATTATTTTTAAAGTAGTTGGTAAGACCATTTCGGTTCTTCAATCATTTTTTTTTTTCTGTAAGGTAGATAGCCCGATTGAAATTAGTTGTGGATATTGTGGTCGAAAATTAAATCAAATTAGCGTCATTCATTTTCTTTAAATAATTGATATAAACATATATACATATATACACACACATATATAGTTCAACAATAATGTAGATGCAATAGCTATTTTTCACTCTCTTTTTACACAAGGGACTGAAAATAAGGACCTAATTTTTTGGCTGCCAACTCTAAAGAAGGCTTTTGTGACGTAAAAACAAGCATTAGTTCTAAGTAAACCATCCATAGTTTATGTTAAGCTAATAAGCAGCAATCGAAGGCTTTAATCTTTGCTCAAATTTGCACGTCCATGCTCAAACTAAAGATTAACATACTATAGTCCTGATAATACTTTGAGTATTTGTTAATTTTTTTCAAAAAAAATAAATAAATAACAACAACAACAACAATAATGGAATGATTTTATTTTTTTCCATTTTGAAGTGTTAGAAAACATAATTTAAAACAGAAAAAAAAGGACTATTGATTACATTTGTTCATTGATTTATATGAAATTAAAGTGGATCGATAACCTGCCAACTAGGGCTAGCTCAGTCGGTCAAAAGCTTGGGGTATGTGTGTGTGAGTTTGGGGGGTCACGATTCAAGCCTTGGTAGAGTATATATGTATATTATTTTCTTTTAAATTTATCGTACGTGGTGGTTATTAGTTAAGTCCTACTTTTTTTTTTTAAAAAAAGTAGATCGATAACCTAAAATTTAAACTTCTACAATTAATTATTCTCTTTAATCTGTCGACACTTTTTAATTTGTCGACAGTCTTATTCCTTAATTTGTTAACATTTTCAAAATTGTCAACGCATGTCATAAGTCGGCCTATCTAAAATTTTGCATCATTAATTAAAATTTTGCATCATTAATGTTGTTGATTTTTACACTTAGCTGCCTTTTCTTTTTGTGGTTCTTCTAAAAATATGTCTATGTAGACATTTGGGAAATTGATGAAAGATCATGTGCCACCCTTTCATATGTCTTCCCCCATGCTAAACTGGTACATTATATCCGGTAGTCTCAATCCCTGCCACAAACCAGATCACATTTTTGGTGACAATATGATTAATGCATGAAAGTAACGTGTTTACTATTTATTATTTCTTCTTCTCATTCCTATTAATTTTGACAATTTCCCATCATTTTCCATGCTGTCTCTGACCCTTTTCCCTTTGGAATTTCCTCAACCTTGGCATAAAAATTGGTAGCACTGAGTCCTCCGTTGAGTCTAATCATGATGAAACACATCTCACATCCACAAAACTTTTTCTCATATTAAAGTTTGATTGGAAAGGAAGTGGGGCTTAATTTCCTTACAGACAGTTTCCAAATGATCTGGTGTAACTTAATAATACCTAATATGTAACATCTGTATTTACATCTTTTAAGTATTCCATCAAGTATATATATTTGGCTAACACTGCCTTAATTAACTAATCTTTTTTTTTTTTTTTTTGGCCTTTCAAGTACTTCGTGTTGAAATGGAATCTTGTGGAGAAATTGAGAAGGAACTGTCACATTCATATTCTAGATCCTCAAAACCCCAGAACTCTTCTTGTTCTTCCTCTTCTTCCTCTGGCATTTTCCACCTTTCTTGGTCAATTTCCCCTTCCTCCATCACTTCCAATACCTGAAATTTAAATCAAATCAAATCCAATTAAAGTTACAACCGGGAACAGAGGTCCTAGAATAAATAATTTCTCTTACTCTAAAAACATAGATATTTGTTACTGTGACAATCTCTACTAATTTTTTAACTAGTCAGAGATTGTCAAATATAGATAGTAATTTATTTTTTTTACGTGAATATGTAGTTTGTTAAAAAAACAGTGGTGATAATTATGAATAATATGGTTAATACCATTGTTCTTTAGAACATTCGAGGAGAAAGAAGAAAAAATGAAACAATTTAGTATGAAAATGCAACTTCCGATGTGATTCATGACATGTTAAATAGGCCCATAAGTTCTGTAATTATTAGATTGGAAAAACTCGTATGTGTATATATATATGCCACCCAAAAAAAAAAAAAAAAACAAAGCATATTCTGATGGCATTCATTTCATCATGAAATTCAGCATATTACAGAAGAAAGAAGAAATAAACCTATAAAAATGAGTTTAATTTAATTATGAGTTAAAACAGGACCCACTTTCACAATCATTGTCGTGATCATATCTTAATCTTCTGATCACATGATAGCTAGCGTCACATTTATATATATTGTGTTTATACATATAACTATTAGAGGTTAGTTGGATAGAACATTTTCAGACTAAGAAATTGCGTGAAAAACGAAAATGCCCCTAATCAACACCGAATAAAAAATACCAAATCTAAGTCTCATCTAAGACCCCAACTAGTGAAAGAGATGTCCAGAAGTCATTTTACAGGCAACCCACCAAAAAAAAATTTGAAAAAAATAAGTCCATACGGTATCTTAATAAAATATATGTAACTTATTCCCTAGGTCAGTCAACTAAAGGTTACTGTATCAACATGACGCACAAATATTTACCCCATGATATTCCTCCACCAGGCTATAGTTTATTGATCACAAAGTTATGGATATTCTTTTTCATTTCTACACATATGTATATGACCTAATTGATAAGGAATGCATCTGAATAGATTACTACCAAAGTAAAATTTTAGGTGCTTTAGAATGTATAGAAACAATTCTGATATGCAAAAATAAACAAATAATTAAGTAAGGATTATCATTTTCTCTCCCATATGGGTACACTAGCATAAATAGTAGATCCCATGCAAGATTAGGCAACTTAGTGTTTTACCTTTTTGGTGATATTAACTTATTAGTTATCACCCATTTGTCCAAATAATGATGTTTTAGAAATATAAAATGAAATTAGATAAGAGTTTATTATAATTAATAGAATAAATTACGATATGTAATTGAATTAATATTTTATTGTGGGGGTATACCTTGCTAATGGTAGGCCGCCATTTTGTGGCTGCCCTGATGCAAAGAGAGGCTGCAAAGGCAAGTCTTTTCAATTGAGTAACATCATAGGCCCCTTCCAGCTTTGGATCTATCAGTTTTTCAATTTCTCCTTGTTTCAATATTGGTTTGGCCTGTTCAATTCAATTAACATTAAACAACTATTAAAACCATGTCAATTGCATATGCTACAAATATTTTGTCACTAAGACTTGAGCAAAGTCTAGCTCTAGAAGAAAGCCCAGTGTTAGGCATTTTCCCACAACAATACGGCAAAATCTACAATAAAATAACTCAAATGAAAAATATTTTATAAATAAATAAGAAAAAATCAAATGAAAATTTTTCCAAAAGGGACTGTTGATTATTACCCAGGTGTGTAAGCTCTGGTGAGACCCATCCACTGGCTTCCTGCCTGAGATGATCTCTAAGAGAAAGACTCCAAATGCAAACACATCTGTTTTCTCATCCACAATTCCATGCATATAGTACTCAGGAGCTAAGTGTCTACATTCAAATGTTAAGCATTTTTTCCTATTTAGAATTTGATTAATTATTTCAATTTTACAAAAATAAGGTAAGATTTAAGTTTTTTTTCTAAAGTACCCGAATGTTCCTTCTATAGGAGCAATTGAATGATGAGTCCATTGAGAAGGAAGCCATTTTGCTAGTCCAAAATCAGATATCTGAAAAAAAAAAATCAACACCAAAATTAACACAACAAGGCTATGAAATAATCAAACAAAATTGCATAAAAACTAAAATTTTATTTTACCAATGGTTCAAAATCTGCAGTCAAAAGAATGTTGGAGGACTTAATATCCCTGTGGATAATCCTTCTCTGACAGCCCGTGTGCAAGTAATTGAGGCCTCTAGCTGTCCCAATGGCTATGTTATACCTTGTTTTCCAGTCCATGGGTGCCAAATTCTCACCTAAAACCGCATGAACAAGACCTCAAAATATTGACAAAATCAAAGAAAACCCAGAAAGCCAAGACCACCAAATATGGTTTTTTTACAGTAACAAAAAGCTGAGATTTGGATACTTACCATGGAGAAGAGAAGCCACAGAGCCTCTAGAAGAGAACTGGAAAATGAGGTAAAGCCCATTATCAATACAACACCCAAGAAGTGACAAAACGTTTCTATGGCGGACATGGCCAATGGTACCAATCTCAGTCAAGAACTCTTTCTCTTTTCTCTCATCACAAGCGGCTTTTGTGAGCCTTTTCACGGCTATTTCGTCCCCATTACTCAAAACCCCTCTATAAACCTCAGCGTAGCCTCCTTTTCCGACCAAATTGTCTAACACCCAGATCACAAAACTCGATTTTTAGTCTCAAGAAAACATACAAAATTTGGAAAAAAAAAAAAAAAAAAAAAGGTGTTCAAACCTGAGCTGAACCCATTGGTGGCTTGAGAGATTTCTTCGTAAGAGAAGCATTTCCAAATGGGTCTCTGAAAAGGCTCTGGTGTTGCGCTTTGGTTGCTTGTGGGGTCTGAAGAAGCTTTCTCTTCTTCTTCTACTTCTACAGCTTCGAAACTGCGTCGTTTAAGGGAGAAGAGCCTTTTGAGACTGTTGGTCCTAATGTATTTCATGGCTCTATAATAAATTTTGAACTGAGAGACTCTGTTTCATGCAGAGCTTTATAAAAATGAGAACAACCCAGCTGAGAAAAATCTCCTAGCAGAGACAAAAACTATATGTTTCTCTCTCTATATTCAATTGGGAAGAGAGAGTCAGAGTCTTCAGAAGGGTATCTGGTTTGTTTTGAGCTTTAATGGTTCGAGGAAAGTTTGGCTCGAGAAAACACTGATGGCTGTGAATGCAGAGAGCACAGAGGATCGATGCTTACAACAGAGGGTCCATTACAGAGTCTTATAAACATTTTATTATATGCTTTTTTATTATTATTATTATTATTATTATTATTATTTCTTAGGATTAATAATTGATAGTGTATTACTCTGACTTTTCGAATTTTCAAGTTACGAAATAATGACTTATGTAATTGTTGTAACAATTATATTTTTGTCATAAATTATTAAATATTTTAAAGAAATAAAGTTATAATAATACATATAATTTGTGAGACTCTAAATTTTTAATTTATACGTTAGACTACCAAATTTAAATAATTATTGCAACAACGATAATGATATTTTTTTTTGACAAATTGTTAAATTTTTAATAAAAATGAATCATGTGCAAAATATATAGTTTGATAATTCTACTGAGAACAAATTCTGACTTATACTTATATAAGTTAATAGTATTCAATTATATATTTTGTTCATAATTATTTTCTGTTAAAAAATTAACAATAAAATAATAAAATATTTGGAATCCAAAACAGTATAATAAATATAATTCAAGAGTTATTATTATTATTAATAAGCTTATTTTATACTTCTGTGCAATGTTATAGTTGCTTTGTTTTATGGCCATTTTATGTACTGTTTTTTTTGGCCTGAAAATGGGTTCGACGAATTTGACCGGATATTTCGAAAATTCATTTTTTATTAAAAAATAAAACTGAAAAAAAAAAAAAAAACAGGGAGCGGGCAATGTGAAACTTTTATTTATTTAATTTATTTTATTTTGGGTTGTAAGATCGATTCAGCTCCTCGTGGATGGTCCACTAGCTTGCTCTAAGGAGTCATGACTTTTCTAGGTGATTTGTCTACGTTTTATGTGGAACAAAACAGTAACATGGTAACGGGGACCTATCATTTAGTTACGGAATAGACCATAGTATAAATTTCAAAATTAAAATCATTTCATATACTCACGTAATATGATTCAAGATATTATCAAAAGTACAGTCAAAAAGATTCACTGTTGGAAGACAATTTTATTACAAAATCTTTTGATGGTAACTTGTGAGAGAGAAGTTATTCATTTTACCATGTTCATCGATTCAATGTCCATATTTTTACGTTACATTCAATCTAATTCGCCTACAAAGATGGTTTTTTTTTTTTTTTTTTTTTTTGCCAAAATTCCATTCAATTTAATAGAAAATAATTCAATCCGTAAGCTCACTTGTCACCATAAGTAGGCCCAAATAATTGGCCCTTAATATCTTAAAAGACTCAAATTAAATAAAAATGGATAAAATAAAGCTGTAAAATTCAAACTAGGTTTGAAGAGTAATATAACTCTATGTCCATGTTTGGAATGCAGGATAAGGATGAGATTAGATTGAGTGTATAAGGATGAGATTAGATTGAGTGTATGCATATGATACAAATTGAATTGAATTAAAATAATCCATTCTAAAAATAATACCTTTAGAATGAATAATCTTATCCTCTTGAGAATTTGAGAATGGAAGAGATTAGGAATTTGATTAAAAATAATAAAATATTTTTGAAGTGGTAAAAAATGGTACTTTCGAAATTAAACTTTAAAAGTGGTATTTTGGAAATTAATTTTTAAAAGTGGTAAAACCAGAATGATATTTTTCGAAATATGTTTTTAGTAGTTGTACTTTTAAATGATATATTCCTAAAAAATAAGTTTTAAAAGTGGTATTTTTAAAACATTTTTTTTAAAAGTGATATTTTTTGCAAATAAGTTTTTTGAAAATGATATTTTTACAAAATTGAGTTTTGATAATGGTATTTTCTAAATTAATTTTTAAAAGTGGTATTGTTCTAAATAATCATACCTCATAATGTGTTATTTAGTTAAAACTATGAAATAGACATGGTAATCTTATCCTAACAAAAAGTAGTACATCAAACATGGATAAGATTGGACTATAATCCTATCTTATCCTATTCTATCTAATTCAATACAATCCAATCCTTTAAAATAGTCAAATCTTTTCTTATCATATACTGCATACCAAACGAAGCCTATAAAGTTTGTGATAAAAGTTTAAAAACTATTAAAATAACTATTTATTTTAGGAATAAAAACAATTATTGTTTCTTTTCTTTTTAAAGGAACAATTTTTAATATGTTTATATACTACCTACACTTTTCTATCGACAACGATCTACCTATACTTCTCTATCGACGACGATAAGTATGACCTAGTTGATGTTTTCAATCTGTATCATACATATTAGATTGGAACGATTTGATCGCTTATTTTTAAAATTTTGAATACACTTAGACCCTATCTCCTATGTGTATATCACGGGTTTGCATGAATAAATATGAACTAATTGTAGTATTGAAATTACCACCAATGGTAGTAGTATAGTGGCAAATGTGCTAATTTGGAATCTTACTGTGAGTAAGTACCTCTATCCTGCTAGCTGGCGAAGGACCGTAGACGAAATTGTTGTCGATATCGTCGAAAAATAAATTATAGTATTGAAATTAGTATGAAAATGTGAATCAATAATATGTTTTTATGAATCCATGCATTATAGAACATATAATGTAATTAAATGGATATAAAAGAAGATAAATTTCTCTAATTTTGATTTTTTAACATCTAGCTACGCTTAGTAATATTAAATCATACCATAATCATACTATGAGAAAATAAATAAAATTTATTGAAATTAAGGTGTTTTTATTAGAATGAATATGAGATTGTAAATACCAAATATAAACCCTAGATCATTCATGCAAAACTGATAGGTAGAGATTCATTGAGTGTACCTGAGTTTATGATAGATAGCTGTAATCTGGAAGATAAACTGAAGGTGAAAGCGTTAAGAACTGACTGTGATTACCTGAGAGTTTGGTCTTTTGCACAACCTAATCCCTAAAACACTCAGATGAAACTCTCTGTAACTGATAGTAAGCCACAGGGAGAATGAGCGTACGTGAAAAGGTGGTAGGGACCATAACCCTAATATTTTCTCTAAGTAGTCTCATGTTGAGTATCCATCATACCCAATTGGGTGAGTAACAAGGTATCCATATTGGTATAACTCAGTTAGATATCCTAACCCAACCCTATTAAATCACTTATTAGATCTGCTTAACAATAATATGGCCCAATACAATTGTTTAATATGTGACCCAATATAGGAAATAGAATTTCTTAACAATCTCTCACTTGAGTCACATATGTACTGAATACAATTGTATTGCAAAACTGAAGTATGACCATGAATATGCCATATTATTCTTGAATATCACTGAAGTTGCAATCCCGTCCATCAGACATATCAGCACGAAATTAAAGCGCTCATCGTTATACTTATTTGGATGACAACTAGACCTTCAATGATCACCGTACTAATACACTCAAATGATACAGATCAAGTATATGAAATGTAGCATAGAAAGTACACGTAATGTGATTCACCATGTCTATTTAGATCGACCTTAATTTTTTCCGTTTAGTGCATTACCGTAAATTTTATTGTTATCCACAATATAAAATAACAAAATTTGAAATACATCGTATATAGCAAATAGCAACATTAATATTACTAATTCCCTTTCCCTTAGCTGTGTCATGTTCTTATCGATAAATGTAACTTAAATTAGGCAAAACTATAATACATGAATTAGCGAGTAAATTTTTTTAGTAAGTTGGCATCTCTACTCTAGTATATGCCTAATTCGGAGTCCGCTTAGTTTAGGTTTACTGGGAGGACCAATCTAATTATCATGAAAAGTTGAGAGCACAATCAACTACTCTAAACTTCCTCATTAGATACGTAAAATTAAAAATGTTTAGCTAGCATGCGTACACCGAGAACAAGAAAAAAAGTAGCTAAACTCTTAATTGGACTAACCAAAATTTGCAAAACAATTCTGGGGACCAGTAGAGTAGAGCACCAACCCCAAAGTTCTTGCACTCTTGTCCGTTTTATGTTTTTATTCTACAACCTTTCTAGTTTGTATAACAAACTGATAACTTTTATCTCTTTATTCTAAATTCCAAAAGGGATAAGTTTTGGTAAAAGCACCGAAACCAAACACACCACCTCCTTAAATCAATATGTGTGATATTTTTCTGTGTGTGCAAGCTCATGGGTCGTGGGACTAGTTTTGTCTCTTTGTGGTGGATTCAGTACTGGGTAGCTCCCTCCAAGATATCCCTCCTCGATTTGATCTAATACCCTCATTTCATAAGCATATTTGTGTTATATATAAGCATAAATCTATCTCAAATACCACACCATGGCCACATTCTCGTGATCTAGCTACGAGTAGGTGGGGGGTGGGAACTCGATCGCAATCTTCGCCTTTTATTTTAGTAGTTCTGACTTGTCCTGTTGCCCGCCGTGATTTGTGTATATGTTGCTTCAATATGTCGATTATATATAACGTACAATTGTATTGTAAAGTATAATATTATTTTAATGTGTTAAATATAATAATAATGGAGGCGGCTATAGTGGGGGCGCCCTACGTAAGGCCCCTGTTTATACACCGTTTGATGGAAATCTGTGGGGAATCTGTTTATACACAGATTCCCATCAAACAGTGTATAAACAGTACCTTATGTAGGGACGCCCCTATTGTAGACGCGCCCAATAATAATACTAAATATCTCATTTCATATTTCAAATTTTGAATAGCATGTAGGGTGATATGATATAATTTGTCGCCATATAAATAGTGAATAGTATTTAATTTATTTGTAGTAAATTTTAATTTGCTGAATTATGACAATTAAAAAAAATATAATAAATTAGGTGTAACTTATCACTATCCTAAATATAATAATGTCATTTATCGTGGGTCATTGAGAATCACCCCAAAACCTTTTTACTGTCGGTATTCTATTATAGGAATTGTTTGTCAAGAAATTCTATGTTCAATCACCAAATAATATGGTAACACAAATATAAGTAGAGAAAAAGCTTCTGCTTGAAACTAAGCAGTATTAAATGGAGGGAATAAGGAGAATGCTATATACGGTTGCATGTGGCGTGATCGACGAATTATCATCGTCTATTAACGTAGTCTCCTATGATCCCACTGTGAGCCCACCTTAATAGATGGAGCATTAATTCTATATATCATGGTGTCTTTCTTTGTTATAATATATCTTACCAGTAGATAGTATTTTTTGAACGGTTTACATTTTCATCATAACTGAAAATGTTGTACACATTGACCTATCGATTAGAAATTAAAAAAAAAAAAGAAAAGAAAAGAGAATAGGAAAAGGAAAATATCTGCAAACTCGTGAAAAGCAGTAAAGCATCACTTTCTTTATTTAATGGGGTAACCGCACTACAGTGACAATTTGGTGGAAAAAGGTAACAACTAACAACATTTTATCGTTCTTGGTTGGCGGGAAAACATCCCTATCTCAAGTATATCACTCGCTCTTGTACAGCCCATTTTTTTTTTTTCCCCTGAGAGTTATTTTTAATTCAATTATTTATTCATTTCCTTTTTCAGCTCAGAAGTCATCAAATATCTACCCTCCTTATTGTACCCTTCTTTTGGGTCCAGAGCCTAGCTTGGTGACGATTGACGACAACATGTTAGTTGCCCTTTGCTTTACAGCAACTACTAATCTAAACTTACCATTTATTTATATATAGTTAAACTTCTATAAATTAATATTATTTGACTAAAAAAAATTATTACTGTATAGAAATTATTTATTTATCAATAGATAATAATTTATTAATTTATCGATAAATAAATATTTATCAATTTAAAAGAATAGTATTAACTTAATGCTTGTAATTTTTGTCCCTAAGAGATATGTGTATATCTTATAATCATAAAATTTAAGATACAGTCAAGGTTAATACGTGCGTATAAAGAATCTTAAAAGTTAACATATATATACACAAAAGTTATTATATATTATTTGTGCATAAATAAAATTCTAAAAATTATTTTTTAATATATATCAAAAGGTTAAGAAATATATATAGATATGATAAATGTAGCTTAAAAATTTAATACCTTATAAAATATAGTATTTCAAGATATTTCATGTATATTGAATATAATAATGATAAACAGTCATTAATTCTACTTCAAGAATCCAATCCTTATAAATAAGTTCCAAATTACATAGTGAATGTGATATATCTATTGTAAAAATTAGAGTATGATACAGGGTTCAATTTTGAGTACGAATAATAAGCAAACTACTTTAGATGCATTTTGAAAAATAATATAATTAAGAAAACAGAAGTTATCTAGAAAAAACTCACTAATATTGTGAATGTCTATGTTATTTCTTATATGTATTTAATCAATGATTAATTTATATATTCGATGGACTCTAAAGGACTTACAAAAAAAATTATTATCTTGTACACTTAGCGAAAATATTAATTTTGTACATTGGCTCGAGTTGGGACAGGAGGATTTTATTATTTAATCGAGATTATTAATTTATCAAACATTTATTTATCGAAGTTTTACCATATTAGTCTAAAATGCATAATATTGTAACAATTATTGACTGACATTAGCTAGTCCAAATGTTGTTTGATTTTTTTATTCCCTTTTTTTGAGACTTTTATAAAAAATAATGCTATGGGGCATCATATGGTATCCAACACCACATGATATGTCAGTTTGTTACTGGCTAATTATAATTATAATTAAGGTGAGGTCCATGTGAGACTTAGTTTATAAATTAAAATCGTCCAATGACAAATAGACATGTCATTATAGTAGCATTGCTCTTTTAGAAATGAAATAATCCAATTCCATTGTGATGAAATTCCCAAATGCATATTTTCAACTAATTGGTCAATTTTCTGTGTCTTGTTCTCTTTCTCTTGGTTAATATGGATTGTTTGGATCTGCTTTTAATTGATTCTTCATATATATTTTTTCTTATTTTAATAATAATATTCTTTCTGAATTTTTTAGAGTACACTTCATTTTTTTCAAAAAAAAATAAAAAATAATAACACATATATCTTATATATTCTAATTTCTTCGCACTCCACTTTGATGTCTTTTTAATTTTTAATTTTTTTATTGAATAAATGCTTGCAGATTTCTTTCTGTGAAATTGTTGACCAAACCTAGCTAAGGGAAAAAATCAACCATTCATCAAAATGATCGTGATCATTAAAAGCATTTTAGCAATTCCAGGGCAATGAAAGTTTATTATATGTACAAAATACTGTAGAAGACCAATTACTTATCTATAAAAATAAGTAAACATAGAATGAGATCCAAATATCTCCTATAAAGATTGGCTCCCAAATAAATTTTTAAAAAGAAATTTAGGTATATGGCCAATATTTTAAATTTGATTAAGTAGATGTCCACTTTTTAATTTTATAGCTAAATATCCAAATATATATATTTTTACACTTGGTAGATAAACATATCTATCAATTTTAGTTACTGTGCTGAAATGTACTAGGTATATACTTTTTTATATTTGATACATAAAGTTTTATACTTGGTATATAAGCATATATACTGAACATTTTGTTATAACATTTGACAAAGGGACATTTACTTAAATTGGGTCTAAAATTTGGTCATATTTCTATATGGCCCATTTTTGAATGCCTATGTTAAAAATTTCATGTCGTTTTCAGATTGTGAACAATTAAATCATAAATTACAATAGTTATAAGTTATGTTTAAAGAAAAATATTATTCAAAGTACTAGAATTTCCACGAGACTTCCGGCCCGTACCTTTCATAAAAATGTCGTAAAAAATTGTTTAACAACCTATTCTAAATGCCAAGTATGAACGCACTACCTAAAAAAAAAAAAAAAAAAGTCACCAAGTAATGACAATTTTTGACTAAAAATGACATATAATCACAACTAAAAATTTTTTGTGACTAAAAAATAACACGTCACAAATTGTGACTAAAAAGACATTAATGACACTTTTAGTCACAACATAATACGACTAAAAGTACATTAGTAACAAAAAAGGTTGTTTTTGGCCATTCCGCTAGTTCTTTGGAGGGCCCTATTCTGAAGGATATTTCTAGTTCCCTTTATGGAAATTAGACCCAATGCCTCTTTTTGGACTAGATATTTCTAATCTGTCCGTTTTTAAAAATTGGATAATGTGTTACCCATTTTTTCAACTAGTGTTCTAATTTTACCTTTGGGCCTTGTGCCTTTTATACTCAGTTCTCTTCTTCCCTCTTCGGCTCTTCCTGAAAAAGACTCCCTCTCTCTAATCATTTTTTGGTGTACTACTCCCTCTCTCTAATCATTTTTTGGTGTACTCTCTCTTCCCTCTTCATCTCTATCTCCATCTCCATAGTTGGGTCTCTCTCTCTTTCTCTTCCCTCTTCATCTCCATCGTTGGGTCTCTCTCTCTCTCTCTCTCTCTCTCTCTCTCTCTCTCTCTTTTTCTTCCTAATTTTTAGGCATTTTAATGAATGTCTATGGGTCTTCCCTCTTCATCTCTATCGGTAGTCGTCATCTTCTTCATTGAGTCGTAGCCATCATTTCTTCCTTGGTTCAGGTATTCTTCCCTCTTCGTGATTTTTTTTATTAGATTTGTTTGTGCATTAAAAAGTAGAGCAATTACATCTTGTTCATGAATAAGAAGTAAACCAGTTTCAATTAACTTTGTTAGCTACATCGATGGGCAGCTCTAATGAAATTAAAAAGCAATACTAAGTAAAGAATATTCTTCTGCATGCATATATAGCATAAAAATGGACTCATGTCCAGAAAGAACAAATAAATTGATAAACTAAAATAGCAATGTCATAATGGAAGCTCTTTTAGGTATTTTAACGAACATCTAGTGTGCGTTTCTATAATTGCCTCTAAACTCTTTCACGCGGCACTCTTTTACTTCCTAAAAATATATTCACATCATCACACATATAACTGCCAAGTATCTAACAAATATATCCATATATTGATACACACATATTTATATAGGGGTTTGGTTTAAATAGTTACAACAATATTTACCCATGGATAGTTACAATGGTTTAAGCCCTTAGATCTAATATCCTACGGTGGTGATTAGTTTGGTGGTTGGCCAAAAAAATTTAATGCTGACCAAAAAAATTTAATGCTATCACTACTTTTTTAAGTACCCATCCATGGTCACAAATAAATTGTAACCATTGAGAAGTCTTCCATTTATATAGATACATAGATCATACGGTAAAAACTAAAATGTATGTCACATAATTTTTCTTTGATGCAATCACCTACAATTATTGCACTTGTATGTCTGTTTTCAGCACTTCTGTAATTCAATGAACATCTATAAATTCTTTGGTATTTGACAATTCTAAACAGCTCAGCATTCCCTAATTTCCTTACATGTAAATACTAATACAATTTTATCAATACAACTTGCCCCAAACACTTTTGTGCATGACTTACCGACCCTATAATCAAAATATTTCCTCATAGAAATCGTAGCAAGAAAATTTTGTAGTGTTTTCTTATTTGAGAAAATAAGATTTACTCTTAAGTCTTCAATGTCCATATTTGGCAGCACATTTATAGGTGATTGAACCTCTTTACTTGATTCTCCAATTTCAATATTTGAAGACATTCTTAAACTTTTGACATACTCACTGCTTTCTTCATTAACGATAGAAGTAACTTTCTTAAATGATGTTACTGCGCTATACATTCCTTTTTGCTTGACAGATGATCTCAACTTGTCTTCGATTTCAATTATAAGTAGACAGTTCTTGTACTCTTTTTCATTCTTGATTAAATACATATACATAGCTAAATTATTGTCATTTTCCACTATCATTCCTTTACTTGTTTCCATCTTTACATCAAACGAAATTTTGAGTGAAATAGCACATGGATCCAAACTAAGATCTTTGTATATCTTCTCCTTCAATTCCTTAAATTTAATGTCTTCTTGTATAAAAAAAATTAACTTGATGATCCACGTATTTCTTTTTTGCAGTCCATCTTCCATTATAAGCAATAAAAACTGTAATTTTGTCCATACCAGCAATTGATATAATCCAAAGAAGTATTTTACTAACTATTTAAACAACTGTCCTAAAAGTAAACTAATCCGATATTTCAAAATAAAGACAACTAATGCATAAATGTAAACAATTGGTTTCATAAGTAATATATAAATATAAACAACTAGTTTAATTAAATAGATATGCTTTAGCTATAAATAACTTCTATTTTTTGCCCAATAAATTGCAAGTAACAAGTTTCAACTTCTATTAGAGAGACAAAAATATAAACAACTGGTTTCGAAAGTAATAGTAAACAACTTGTTTACGTCTAAGCTTAAAAAGAACCTAAACTTTAAACGACTGGTTTAACTTATAAATCTGCTTTGGCTATAATTAACTTTTTTTTTTCCTGATAACTGTCAACAAGAAGTTTCAGCCTCTATTAGAGAGACAAAATTGTAAACAACTGGTTTTGGAAGTAATAGTAAACAACTTGTTCACGTCTAAGCTTAAAAGGAACCTAAACTGTAAATGACTGGTTTAATTTATAAATCTACTTTGGCTATAATTAACTTTTTTTTTTCCTGATAACTGTAAACAAGAAGTTTCAACCTCTATTAGAGAAACAAAAATGTAAACAACTGGTTTTGAAAGTAATAGTAAACAACTTGTTTACTTCTAAGCTTAAAAAGAACCTAAACTGTAAATAGCTACTATAATTTATAGATCTACTTTAGCTATAATTAATTTTTTTTTCCTTATAACTGTAAATAAGAAGTTTCAACCTCTATTAGAGAGACAAAAATGTAAACAACTGGTTTCAGAAGTAATAGTAAATAACTTATTTACTTCTAAGCTTAAAAAGAACCTAAACTGTAAACGATTGGTTTATATTTGTATCTAAGTTTATGTACATATCAATTCTATTATTCATTCGTACAAGAAATAAAACCTAATTAATAGTAAAGCAATTCACTGTTTATATTCACAAATATAATTGTAAACTATCAAAAAAACGTAAAAATTTATAAGAAATATTTCTTCATTATTGAGTCACTCTCTCTTTTTTCGCTCTAAAGAGGCAATGAAGATGATGAAAAGCTTGCATTAATCTCCCATGGCTGATTTGTGCCTAAATATTTAACAATAGCTTCGATTCCGAGCTTTATCGGCAAAAGTGTCTCCGATAGGTGTTTTTTTTCTCGATGAATCGATCACAAAACCCACTCCAAGCCGATTTATGCAACGAAGATGATGATTAGAGAGAGAGAGAGAGAAAGAAAAGAGAATCTTACGATTTTAGAGAGAGAGAGGAGAGAGATTTTAGCCATATTTAGAGAGAGAGAGGAGAGAGTTCGGTCATTTTTAGAGACAGAGAAGGGAGAGAGATCATGAAAGGGTCTTCACATTTAATTTTAAGGGTAATTTAGGTAGTTTATAAATAAAAAAAGGTATGAGTGGAAGGTTATAAAAAAACGAGTAATCATGTTTAATTAAGGGCAACTGCCAAATTCCTTCCTTATATCAACCTTACAGGTTGCAATAGGCCCAAAACAGGGGCCCTTGCTACAGCTTGCCCTATTATTATAGAAAAAGAAAGACTGGGGCACAACACTTTGTTGGAGTAATGTTACAGGACACAACTTTATATTAGATGTCAGCTTATTATTGGGATCATAATTAATAGACTGATTCCTCCTAAAGTGTGAGCTTAATCCACTTGCAATTAACCGACCCCTTAACATTAAAGAATGAGTGTAGTGGGATATCTTTTGTGAGCTATTCGATGTTGTTGAAGTACTGATTATATACATATGCTGTGTGACATGACTGTGTAAAATGTGAGACTTCTTTTGGGAATGATATCCTTATTGATTAGATTCTCCCGGAGTTGAAAGAGCTAGTTATGGACATCATCCAAGCAATAAATATGATATTTGATTCTTACTCTGATGAACGCATGTCACATTTTTCTTAGTATGATGGTGATATTTGATTCTAGGAGAAAAAAAAATAAGAAAAGAAATTACTATTTCTTAGTATAATGAAAGCCAATCACATTTTTCTATGCATAGTGATGAAACTTAGTAGTGTCAAAACGTGCCGGCACTAATGAACGAGTACGCCATAATTACGAGGTGATACGGTACTGTACGATTGATAATTGTATCTAGCACAACACAAGTACAGGCACAGGCATGACAAGCGACATGACTGGCTTGATTGTTAATAATAACTATTTTACAAAAAAAATGTACTTAAATTAGATGATGTAATATTTTTTTCAAGTATAGTCTTAATTTTAAAAAATGTAAAAAAAAATTATAAAAATATAATTAAAACATTTTTAGAAAAATAAAATTAAAATAAAAAAATGTCTTAAAAATCTAAAACCTTAATAAGTTAAGAATTTGATTGAAAAATAATTGAAGCCATAAGCTAAAAGTTTAAAACCCAACTTGGGCCACTTACAATATATAAAGCTCATAAATATATATTTAAGAGAAAAAAAAAAAAAGAAAAATGACATTTCGTACGACTTTTTAAAAAATAATACCAAAATACGACCTTAAAAAAAATATTTTCCGTACAACATTCAATGGTATTTTTCTAAATAATTTGGTTGTAAGAAACCGAGAAACTAATATAGTTATTGAAAACTGAGAAACCAATTAGTTACTAGAAATCAATGTAGTTTCTTGTAATCAATAACCAGATTCCAAAAAAGCTAATTTGATTACCAGAATCTAGAATACAAAGGTTATAAAAAACTAGAGAAAAATGTTACATGAAACTAATTTGGTTTACTGGAAACCGGAAACTAATTTGGTTATTAGTAACCATTAGTTTCTTGTAACCAAAATATTAGAAAAATGCCACTGACTATCATACCAAAAAAAAATAATTATTTCGGGAATGTCGTATTTTTTGTATTATTTTTGAAAACTTAGGTATAAGTGTCAAAATCCCGAAAACAAATATATATATATATATAGGGAAAATGACATGGTGTACTACTTTTACAAAAATATTGCCAAAAATACGACTCAGCCTAATACACTTCTTTTTGTACGACATTCTTTTGAAAATAAGCTACTTTTTAAATTATAAGTCATACGGTGGCATTTTCGAAAATAAAACCATCTTTTGTAAAAAAAAAAAAAAATCATTTATAAAAAAAAAATGTTCAAAACTATCTAAGAATATTTTTGGCGCTGTGGATTGGCATGGTCCTTTTTGTCCTTCCCATCATGGGATCAATTCCTAGCTCTACAACTTTTTTTTCTTTTCCTTTTTCCATGGGATCAATTCCTAGCTCTACAACTTTTTTTTCTTTTCCTTTTTCCTAAACTTTTTTTTCCTTTTTCTTGAACCTTTTTTTTTTCTAGCTTTTTTTCCTTGTTCTCTTATAGTTTCTNACATCAAACTTTATTACTCTTTTCTTTTTACCTTTTTTTTAAATTTATTTTAAGTTTTTTTCCTTTATTTATTCCTTTTTTCGTATTTTCTTTTTTGAATTTATTTTTCAAAACTTATTTTTTTTTTTAAAAAAAAACTAATATTAGAAGCTAGAAACCATTTTTACTATTAGTTTCCAACTATTGGTCATGGTCATTAGAATCCAATAGTCAATCAATAAATAGAAATCAGAAACAAAATTAGTTTCTAGTTCAAACTAATTTAGTTTCCTAAAAAAATAAATTTGTTATTGCTATTCTTGAAATTAAAATCTAAAGTGCTATTAAATAGTTTTCTGTTGCTTTTACTTCAAAAATATAATTACTTAATTTGAGAACTTGATCATATTCTTCAACGTCCTTGTTTAATGCCTCACCCGATTTTCGCTACAAGGCATTCTTCAAAAAGAAAATCACAATAACTTTCAGGAAACTTTCATTGTTTCCTGTGATTTGAAAAAGAAACCACAATGGTTTCTAAGAAATTTTTATGGTTTCCTGTAATTTACTTAGCTACAGAGCAATCTGCTAAAAGAAAACTACGATGGTTTCCTGTGATTTATTTAACTCCAGGACATTCTACAAAAAGGAAACCACAATGGTTTCCCGAAAATATTCATGGTTTTATGCGATTTACTTACGTACAGGATATTCAGAAACCACAATGGTTTCCTGTGATTTATTTAGCTACAAGATATTCTGCAAAAAGGAAACCACAATGATTTCCCAGAAATGTTTATGGTTTCATGTGATTTACTTACGTACAGGATATTCGGCTAAAGGAAACCAAAAAGGTTTCTAGGAAACCTTTGTGCTTTCCTGTGATTTACTTACGTACAGGACTTTCGGCTAAAGGAAACCAAACTGGTTTTTAGGAAACCTTTGCGGTTTCCTGTGATTTACTTACTTACAGAACATTCCGCTGATAGGAAACCAAATTAAACCAAATTGGTTTCCAGGAAACCTTTGTGGTTTCCTGTAAAAAAAAAAGATGACTTATTTACTAAAATGCCATCGCGTTTTCTAACTTTCAAAGTATTTAGAAAAATGCCATAAAAAGGTCGTACGGATTTTTATTATTTTTCAAAGATCGTAAATTTGGTATTTCTTTTTGAAAAATAAGTATAAGTGTCCAAAACCCATATATATACCTAAAAGAAGTTAGATTGGGCATAATATGTTCGATTATATTATAAAATGGGAATGGTTGGGTACAATAACGGACACGATTAGATGCCCCCCAAAGAAAAAAAAAATTGAAAATGAGCATGATCAAGTATGAAAAAAAAAATAATATTGAAAATGACACGATTAGGCACAAAAATGAATAATATCGAAAACAAACACAATAACGTATACGATAAAAATTAATAGCGAAAATGGGCACAATAACGGGCACGATTATGTTACGGGCCAAACACGACACAATTAGTAATTATACCCAGATTGGCACGATAAAATTAATAATTGTGTTCAAGCTAATACAGTATGAGACATGTATAGATCGAGGCTTAACACGCCTGAACTGACACGACACGACACGACCAATTAACATCACCACTTGAAAGTAATACCATATAATATAATTACTCACCATGTACTTCTTTCGATTTCTATTATTTAATTTGCCCGGTTTGATAAGTTATAATATGATGTTTAGTTCTTAGATTTAAAGCATAATTTAATTCTCTTATGCGAAGTTGTTATTAATACGGATCAACTTTTTTTTTCCCCTTCAAATTGATCTATGCAGTGACCTCATGCTTATAACCATGTTCACAGTGAAGAAGCACCAAGTTGTTGACTTTCGCGGTGTCCTTTGACACAACTACCTCATCATCCAATTAATCTTCTTTTTTTAGTTCAAGGGAACCCCAAACCAGGGAATCCAATTAGTCCTCTTATTAATCAAGTTCCCAATCCTTAAATCCCAATTGATGCCACCCCAATTCCAGAGGATTAATTAAATGCATTCTTAGCATACTTTGTCTTTTTTTATATGAGAGTGGTAATTTCTATACGTATTCGTTTTCTTAGATTCAAAATTTCAAGATAACACCAGAAAATAATCTTGTACTACATAATTTTTAATGAAACTCCTTATGTTTAAAGAAACATTAAAAAGTCTATTTGAATTTTATTTTATATGATAAAAAACTTTGTAATCTGACCATTTTTAGAGTATAACTTTTTCTTGTAACTAAATTGGGAATATAAATGAGTAATGACAAAATTGCTTTTAGTAGAGATTAGATATTAGTGTATATTATTGTAAATCTACTTATTAACACAACGGATCGAGTAGCGATTGTGAGATCATAGCAATAATAATAATAATAATAGAGAGAGTAAGAGAGTGGACACAGATATATATAGGAGAGAAAAATAGAAACTCATCTTATTATTATCATCATGGCTCTTATAAATAGTAGCTACGGTTTGAGTGAATACAATATTATTGAAATAACTTTATAATAAAAACCCCATATAATATAGGTCCAATAGTATTTAAGTAAAATCTATATAATAATCCTTTTATTTATAAGGCTCCCCCTTGGATATTACTTTGCCATGAATATGCCTTGTTAAAAACCTTATCAGAAAAATCCAGTAGGAAAAATCATAGCCAATAGGAAAATAGTCCAACTCATACGCTATTTTGCTATTACACAGATTATCTCGTTAAAACCTTTGGTGAACAAAAAACCTTGTGGAATAAAAATTTGACTATTAGCTCCCCCTGATAAGGACAGCATTTTAAAACGTCATATAGTAATCAACAAAATGAGTCGTTTAAAAACATTAGTGGGCAAAGGCTAGTAAACAAGTCTGCCAAGTTATCACTCGAGCGAATTTGGTGGATATTTATTTCAACACTTTTCTAGAGTTATGGGTATAGGCTCTTCTAGAGTTCATAGGTATCAAAGAACATATGTAAAATATGCTTCATTTGGTCACCCTTGATGTATCTACTCTAAATTTGTGTAATGCAGGTTGAACTATCCTCAAACATCATGTGGAAGTATATTTAGTTGGGGATATTCAGCAAGTTTCACAAATGTGCCTTATAATGGACCTTAAACATATACACTCATGACTTGTTTTATGCAGCGCCAAAAATCTCTAAGTGGTTGGAGGAAGTAGCAAACATAGTTCGGTTTCATAGATCTCTGCGAGATTGCAGTGTTATTACAAATAGACACATAACCAGTCTATGATCTAGTATTATGGGAAGCACACAAGCTAGCATAAATATATATTTCACAAATATTTTTATGAAAGTTATACAAAATATAATCCTTAATCAACAGTACCATTAAGATAATACAACAAGTGTTTAATACAATTCTAATACCTCTTTGTGGTTAGAGAGCTACCCCTAGTTAGGAGATTTACTACAAATACAGTATAGGAATGATGAAATTTGCAAGATATATAAGTGCCTCTATAGCACTTGGATATGGTACTTCAGAACCAAGCAGCTCTTTATTATCTTCTTTGGATATAAACGAGTCGTTCTTCACTTCGAGTAAGATGACCACCATTAGTGTACTTGCGGAAAAAGATTAATCCATATAAAACTGCTTACGTATATTTTTGTCCACATTAGGCCACAGATGTAGAGGACCAGTCTCGTCCACATTTTGGCCAACACATGTCACGTTTTAACAAATACAGTTTTGGACAAACGTGATATATATTAGTTAAAATGTGGACAGTAAATTAAACAGTATAACTCCAAAACGGATTAAAAAGTTCATGTATATATATTGAAAATGAATTGGACATAGGCAACGAAAACAATTGCATATGCATAAAGGCATATAATAAATCTATAAATAGAGGAATCCGAGAATGCCAGTTAATCTTGGGAACAAATATTTTAATAGTTATCTACAAATATACGATAGATACATGATCATATGATAATTTCGGTGTAATGAAAACATGGGCAATATCTTGTGTGTATGTATATATATTTATGTATGAAGAAACATGAAAATTAACCCAAGAGTACATCGAGAATTATAACATACAAATTGAACCAATTAAGTAGAAAAATTCAAAAATAATAGCATAGCAATTCACGTTTTCAGTTGTTCAAAATATACACATAACATATAATCACCATATATATAGCTATTCTCATCAATATAATCAAATATACAATACTATATTGTAATCATGAGTAAACAAGATCACTTTCGGGGAATGATACTGACATATGCAAAGAAAACAATAACCATTCAATATATAGATTGAGCAATTTTCCCAATTTTTAAAATACATACTCACAATACTCACAACGCTCTTTTAGATTATGATATCGTAGCAATACCTCTACTGTGAATGAGTAGCGATTATAAATCGTAGTAATAATACTAATAATAATAGAATAAGAGAATACGTACAGAGAAAACTGGAGACTTTATATCACACTATAACTCTCTATTTATAAGAGCAGTTAGGGTTTAAGTGTATACAATATTACTAAAATAACCCTAGAATAAAAACCCGTTTAAGTAATATCTATATAATAATCCTTTTATTTATAACATATATTATATTTTCAATTTATGTTTGAATATATGGATAGTAGTTTGGAAACTATTTTATTATTTATTAGGTCATTAGAAAAATCAAAATTTCTCTGGAGAATAGTATAATCAATTCTTAATTGTAATATAAAGGCTAAATCTACTATTTATTAAGGGTAATTTTGTTATTTTTCCTTAATTCCCCTAATTTAACTGATATTAGAGGTCCTATTTTAGCAGTAGTCAAATTAGAGGTTTTTCAATATTTCTCAAAATGTAGGAGTTTCATAAATATATATATATAAGGTTATTTAATAACATCATCCCTTCATATTTCTACATAAAATGCGTTTGATTTTCCATTCTTCATAAGAATATTAGTAACAGCAATAACATTTAAAAAAAAAACAAAGTAGCAAACACAACCTCTACTAATTACTAGTCTTAGCAAAGTTGGTTCCTTTTTATGGTTCATAGCTTAGACCGATGCTTATTTGCATTTAACAAAGACAATTTAGGCATCATTAAGCTCATGATTCTTCAGGCTTCATTTTAGGTGGCTTTTATCACAAGCTTAAGATGGTAATTAGGTTAGCCTTTGGAACTTGCTGATGCAGTGCCATTTCCGGACAAACTTATCTTGGATCGACAAAGACGACCTCCTGTTGATTGTTAAACTAACTGGCTCTAATATTCATACTGAATTAGATAGTTGCATCAAGACATTCAATGTTGGTTATGCGTGTCATTGGAGCTCTAGTTTGAAGGAGATACTCGGGTTGATTCATCTTATCCTTTGAGTAAAAAAAAAAAAAAAAAGGTCAACAATTCATTACAGATAAACCAGAGAAAAGGCTGAGAAATATATTAGAAGGGAACAATATACTGTTAGTGTTACACCAAAAAAGAAAAAATAAAATAAAATTTAAAAAAAAAAATTGGAGTAAAATATATTAATAGATATTAAATCTTCATGAGGCACTTGAGCCAAAACTTTAACAATGGCCATCATAAATCCCCAGCCCAGGGATTAGACATGAGATTCAGCCTCAGGTCTACCATAAAATCACCTTGAGGCTCTTTAACAACACTAGTTGACATTTCCTGCATTAAAAATGTAGATTAAAGTTGCCAAAACTTTTAACTCTGATTGTATTTGGAATCTTGCGATGAATTGTTAGAGAGGATGTCTCTGAACAAGCAATATGTCCTTCCAAGCTTCATAAAACATCCATGTTATGCCAGAGGACGGCATAACCTTTAAACAGCTTGCACCCCACCCTCTGTAGAGCCCCAAAATACCTCGCTCCTTCACGACTTCTGAAAGTGCCGCTGCCATGTGTGGTGGACACTTACCTTGCAAAGCTCCCACCATCAGCCGTTTCCTTGCCACCTCTAATGGAAAGCTGATAGTACTAGCTGTCAGACCTGGCCATGTATGAGTACAGGAAACTCTGATCAGCCAGAGGTGATGAGATTTTTACAATCACTTACCAAGATACACATAATAATTGTCATTATAATGAGATAGTAACCAGAGTTTCTAAACTTTTGAGAGTTGGAGATTTTCCCAATCACTAATCAAGATATAAATAATATTTGTAATCAAGAAACTCGGATTAGCCAAAGTGATGAGATTTCTAAAATTTTGAGAGTAGTAGAGTCCCATAGGTTTCTCAAACCGCTGAATATTTGTTACTGAGGCTAAAGTCCGTACCTGCAAGAGCTCCAATCACAAGCAACTCTGGACGATTTAGAGATTCTTTATTTTTTGATTTGCAGTAAGATTTCTTCATTGTCTCGTACATAAAATAATAACATGTGCTATAGGGAAGCATTCCCATCAGTGTAGGTGAAATGCCCGCATAGAAAGCACCAATTCCACCATCCTTATGAATCTTGCTGATTGCAACGCTTAAACAAGGGTATACCTCAGGACTCACAGTCAACCGATCCTGATAAAGAATTAGAAGTAAAACGATCATATCTGTGACAAGAATAACATAAAATAGACTCTGCATTGGATGTATAACTGTGAAGGAGAAACGAGTCATGACACTACACTGGAAGTAGAGATTAGTTCTTGAGACAAACAATTGAAAATACATTTATAGCGAAAAATAAAAAGAAACTAGAGACATCGGATACCACTAGGAAACATGGTCTAAAGTAAAACCAGCAGAAAGCAGACAGCTTATAACTGAGAATAATTAATATTTTGTGTATCCATGAAAAAGAAAAACAAGTAGACTTGATTCCGAGAATTTTATCCTTGGAAGCCTGAAGTCCTAATACCTTTAAAACTTCAAGGGGGTGACACGCAAGCGTGCTAACAACTCCAGCAGCAGCACCAGCCACAGCAACTGGAGAAATCCAAGAGACAGATAATTTCAAACTGACACTACCAATTTGCAATCTTGGCCCATCAGTCTGCTTCCACTTCTCTTGTGCTGATGTCATTGCTCGTTTCACACACTCAAACGTTCCAAGCTCAATTGCCTGTGTCGGGATTATACGGATCATATTGATTGCATTCCCAGCCCAAAGTCCTGTCCAACCCTGCTGCTCAATGACCTCAAGGAAACTACCACTGATGTTTTTCGATCCAACACCAACAACCATTCGGGTTCTGCACATATATAAATCAGGAGATACATATATATATATATATGTATAATTACATAAGAATACTTGAATGTAAAGGAGGCATAGACTACAGAGATTTGTAATTCAGAAACAGATAAAGAAACCTTCAGTAGAATCTTTAACTTCCTAGATTCATCTAGAAATTTCAACTTTGAGATGCACTGGTCTAGAATCACTGATCTAACTAGAAACAGCAAAACTACCCATAGATAGCAAATAATACGTGCTAGCTTTAAGGATATTTCACTGACAGAAACTCAAACTAATAGAGAACCCAAAATGCTGTCTTAAACCTTTTTTGAAATGCTACCAAATTTACAATCAACAAATTACCCTAGGCATTTGAGTACCAGCAATGAGCTTCAGAAGTTTATCAGCAACTAGCAAGTATACTGATTATTCCACCATTGTAAACTAACTTGTCCATCCAAGCCCAACCCATCAAACAATTTTTTGGTGACAAGAAATGAAAAAATAAAGAAACAAGGAAAGTGAACCTGATGGTCTCAAGAGGTGCAAGAACAGCTTTTGTCATAGCCCCTGCTAAAGCCCCGCTGAGGAACTCAGCAACTTCTCTTGTTCTCAAGATAT
>JXTC01000235.1:74519-87299 GCA_002914845.1 Trema orientale
TGTGAGAGAGAAGGGGTTTTTGGAGACATTTGGGTTTGGAGGGAAGAGATTTTTCTTTTTTTTTTTTTTTTTTTGGTTCTGTTTTCTTGCGTTTTTGGTTTTTGGTTTTTGGTTTGGTTTGGTGTTTTTTATAAAAATGTTTTTCTCGTTTTTGTTTTCTGTTTTTTCTTTTTTTTATTATTATTATTATTTTTTTTTTTGCAAAATATAAAAAACTTCGAAAAAAGTCCGAGTCTTTCTTTTTTAGGTTCCATTCCGGTGATTCATAAAAGAAGAGACTTTTGTCTTTGAGTTTGAGTTTCAGGGTTTGATGTTTCTTTCTGCAGGACCCACCAACCACTTGCCAGTTTCTGATTATCATTTTCAATAAATATTTATTCGTCAGAAAGAAAAAGAAAAAGTACGAATATTATAATGCTCAGGACTCTATCATTTTCCAGGAAAAAATATTGGTTAATGGCACTATTGGTTCCTAATCTATTATTATTTTGGTATATTAGTACTTAGCTTATTTTTGTGGTATTTAAGTACTACATATTTCTTTTTTTGGCATTATTGGTCCTTTTGGCATATCTATCCAAGATTCCATTAAAATTTATTTGAATGAGAAAAATTTTACACTATTAATCTCAATTTTTCAATTGTTTAACAATTTGGTCCCTAATTTTTATTTTTGTATTCATATTTCTGATTAACAATATTACATCTGTCAATCTTTCAAAAAATTAAAATTCAAAGACGAATATAAAACAAACAGTTCATTTAAAAACCAAATTCAAAAAAGAAAAAAAAAAGTATACTAATAAACCTTAGTCTATGTTAAACTATAGTAACTTTATGAACAAAAAATAATTATCTTACCAATTTTAAAACTAAAAAAATTTTACATACACGTTTTTTCACTAGTCAAATTTGACTGAAAATTTACTATATCCATTAAATGTTCATGTAATTAAAATTGATTATTCTAAAAAATTAATTAACTATTTGCAGCAAATAAGCCTGAAACGTTTTATAGTTTTCCATTAAATGTTCATTTCTTTATGTAATTGTATCTATCAATCTTTTAGAAAATTAAAATTTAATTTTTTGAAAGATTGGCAGATGCAATATTGTTAATCAAAAATATGAATACAAAAAAAATAAGGGCCAAATTGTTAAATAATTGAAAAATCAATATCAATGGTGTAAAATTTATCTCATTCAAATGAATTTTAACGAAATCTTGGATAAAAATGCCAAAAAGATCAATGGTGCCAAAAAGAGAAGCGTTTAGTACTTAGATGCCATAAAAAAAGGATTGAGGACCAATATGCCAAAATAGTAATAGGTTGGGGGCCAATAGTACCATTAACCTAAAAAATATATATGCTTTAGGAATTTACATAATGTTTTTTAATTTATAATAAAAATTTTATATAAACTAACCTAATTAATATTCGAACCTCTCTAGGAAGGACTGCTTGACATAGCAATAAGAGAAGTTACAAAGAGGAGCTCCAACTTGCTCTTCTCTTCTTCTCCATATCAATTCCCCCTCATCCGCCCTCTGCAGCAGACGCAAGACCAAGCTCCAACTCCCTCTTCTACAGGTGCCTCTCTCTACCGGGGAGTGGGTCATTCCCTCTCTCTTGTATGGACTTTTTTACTTTTTTTTTTGTATATTTTTAGTTTTTTTGTCTAATAACTCTCCTTTTTGGAAGAATAGTTTCCCACCTAGATCGAGATCTTGTGAGAGCTTAGTACACCTAGCTCTAGATCAGTGGTAGTTTGTGTTATTTCTAGTTTGTTCTTTAGTTTTTGTGTCCTTGTCCTCCAGAATTGATTCAAATCTGAAGAGATAGTTACCATAGCATATCAGAGTTGACAGAATCTCTTTCAGTGAATCAATCAAAGTTGCCATGACAGAATCCCTTCCAGTGAATCAATCAAAGTTGCCAATTCGGATTGGGAAGAATCTAGAAGAGCCATTGAAGTACTCTATTTTATGCTTGGAAATTTTCTCCAAGATCATCGTCGAAGACTACCAATACTCCGAGATCTATAAGAGTATTTTCATCTTCAAGCTTTTGAATCGATTTCTTGACTCTCATTGTAAGAGGTTATATGTAACTCGATTGGCTATTTTAACCCTTATGTGAGTTTAATAAAATTATTTTAATTTTCAAAAAAAATATTCAAACATCTCCTTTCTCACATATTTCAAATAATCCTAGACCAATTGAGCTTTGGAATATACATAATTACATACAACTGGACTCATTTACGAAATAATAAAAATAATGTAGATAAATACTTTTTGAAATTTATTTGTCTTAAAAAATAATCTAGTAATATTTTATACAATTTTTAAAAATATTGAAATTGGTCTTAAATTGTTAATCAGGTTTTCAATACTAACAATATGTTTGGTGGAAGGGAGGGCGAGTAGAAAGGATTGAGAGGTTAACAATGAGGCAGAATGAGAGAGGAGTGCAATAATCTATTGAGTTTTTGGTATGAAATATAGAAAGTATGAAGGATGTATATAATTTATTAGTAAAATTACTTTATTACTAATTTTTTTATTTTTTTTAATAATTCTTTTGAATGATAAATTTGTCATTACAGACATATTTTATGCCATCTTCCTTCCAATCCACCCAAAGAGGGAGGGATTCGTTTTAGTTGGTCTAGAAGGAGACCTAACCCCTCCACCTCTCTTCTCCATCCCCATCATTCTTACCAAACAGAGGATTACCCTTCTCTTTCAACCTCTCTCCATCCACTCCTTTCCATCATACCAAACAAAGCCTTCATTTGATAGTTGATTTGTTAGAGATAAATAGTAGATGAGACATAAGTTAGTTACATTTTGTATGTAAGAAATTGAAAATTTATAACCTTTAAAATGAACGAAAATTGAAAGATTAATTGTCACATTAGTTATTAGATAGTTAGTATACAAAACTTGATAAATAACTTAAGAAGAGTGCTACTAGCACTCTCTTTTAACACAACCTCTCATTATTTGATATGTGACCAGGAAAGCATAAAAGAGAGTGCTCCTCACTTTTCTCATAACTTAATACCAAAATATTTTATATTTATTATTTTATGGAATATATATATATATATATTAATTACTTAAGCATCCTTGTTAGAATTATAAACTTCCAAGACGAATGCCAACTTAGCAAACCTCACACCAAGGTTTCTCAATTTGACTATTTTCTCTGTTTGGTAGGAGGAAGAGATGGGTGGATAGAGAAAATTAGGAGAGAAAGATGGGTAGATATTTCTATAACTTTATCTTGTGTTTGGTTAGAAGGAGATAAGAAGAAACAGGCACGGGGCCATGTAGAGGCCAATGAGGGCCTTGCCCCTACTAAGAAATTGAAATTCCTTTTAGATGTATATATATCCTTAAAAAATGAAAATAGAAATAAAATAAGAAATATGTCAATAACATTATAAGCCCGCGCTAAAAACTAAGAGTCCGTTTTGTTGCAATGGTGGAATGGTAATGGTAATAGTAATCAGAATGGAATGGAAAAGAATAGTAATGTAATTATGTTGTTTGGTTAGAGTACTGAAATCAGTAGCTGAATGGACATTCTTATGTTTAGTTAACTGTGAAAAGGAATAGAATTAGTTATATAATGACAAAAATACTCTTCATTTTAATTATTTTAAACTACATTTAGCATTCAATTATCTCATTAAATTATTATACATTTAGCATTAATTTATTAATTAAATTATTATTTTATTAAATTATTTTATATTTCGCATTAAATTATTTTATTAATTAAATTATTTTGCATTTAGCATAATTTTATTTTATTATTTTTTAAATTATTTTATTAATTATTTTTATTAATTTAATTATTTAAAATTTATCATTACATTATTATTTTTTAAATTATTTTATTCATTAAATTATTATTTTATTAAATTATTTTACATTTAGCATTATTTATTTTATTAAGTCATTAAATTATTTAATTAATTAAATTATTTTACACATAGCATCATTTTATTTTTTTAAATTATTTTATTAATTATTTTTATTAATTAAATTATTATTTTAATAAAGTTTTTACATTTAGTATTATTTTACTTTATTAAATTATTTTTAATTAATTAAAGTATTATTTTATTAAATTATTTTATATTTACCATTATTTTATTTTATTTTATTATTTCATTAAATTATTTTATTAATTATTTCATTCCAATGGAAAGACTTTTCCTATTTAGATTTTCTAATTAAACAAAGAAATTGGGTCATTTTGGAATTGTTTCTATTCCATTCTATTCCATTTCTCCCGATCAAACATGACCTAAAATTGTAAGTCCTTCAAATCTATAACTATGTTTTATATTTTTATTTTCATTTTTTGAAAAACTAAGTTTTTTTTGGATAAATTAGCTTGAATTTAGTTAATTTTATGGTTACTATAACTATTGTGGATAGATTATTTTTCTTCTACGAATTTTATTAAGAATTAGCTATGCAATTCAATAGATAATCAATGAATAAAAGAAAATTTACTTGTATATATTGAGAAAGACTTCTTTAATAGCCCTGGGGATAAAATTATTATACAATTTTTAAAGGTATGAAAAGTCGTCGAGACAATTATACTATCTTCTAGTTATTAATCTTTTTTTTTTCTTTTTTTAAGGTAAACCCCATTGAGCAAAAATCCTAGCTCCGTCTCTTATGATCCCTCTATTTTAGGTTCACCATTTTGAAACCTTCCATTGATAGAAGGATTCAACATCTTATTTTTCTTTTATATGAAATGATAAATATATACCCTTTCAAATAATTATTAAAAAAATAATAAAATAAATAATATAGTTTATAAATAAATAAATACTCCCCATTATTCTTACTCTTTGTTCGTCTTGCCAAATAACTTTAATGGTGTTTAGTTCGTAGAATGAAATTAGAATCGTAATCAGAATTGTAATGGAATCGAATTAGAATAGGAATGTGAATGATATTCTATTGTTTGGTTGATACTTGAAAATCATTCATAGAATACATTGAAATGGAATGGAATAAAGGTTATATTGACAATAATACCCTTATTTTTTTAAAATATTATATATATATATATGTATTTTAACTATTGAAATTTAGTTCATTTAAAAGTTATTATTCTAATCCATTAAAGATGCATTTAAATTAACAAATTACTTATTTTATTTAACAAAATAACATTATCAAAATAAAATAGTCTACAAAAAATTTACGTTCAATTTGAAAAATTATTTTTTAAATACGTACAAGTAACTGAATCTTAGAAATTCAGGTGGAAAAAAAAAAAGGTAGTAGATATAAACATGCGTATTGAAATTCTGTAAAAGTGAATATTACCATTTGTGGTTGTGGGCAAAAAAGGAAAAAATGAAATTTACCACCGAAATTCTTAAATGAATGTTGGAACTAAATAGTAAGTTCGGTGGACAAAAAGGAAAAAAGTGCTTTATGTAACAATGAACTAAAGTAATAGATTTTCTCTAACCCTCAGTCATTCTAATTTTCTCTAATCATTACTCACTCTATTTTTCACTCACTCTCTTACACTTTATCTCCCTGCTTACCTACAAGTCGGTCATCAACACACTAACATATTCCTCACTCTAATTTTCACTCACTCTCTCACTCATTTCATCTCCTTGCTCACCTACAAGCCCGGTCATCGACACACTAACATATATACACTCTCTCTCTCTCTCTCTCTCTCTCTCTCTCATTCCTTCCCCATCTCACTCTTTTCATTCCTTCCCTCTCTCTCCACCCTCTCATTTTTACTCCCTTTTAACCCCCAGCTCTCTCTCTCTCCATCTCACCCTTCTCATTCCTTCCCTCCCTCTCCTCCCTCTCATTTTTACTGCCCTTTAAGTCCCCCATCTCTCTTTCTATCTCATATACACGTCCCTTCCTTCCCCATTTCGCCCTTCTCATTCCTTCCTCTCATTTCACTCTCTATTTACCCTCTTTATCTCTCTCTCCCACTCTCCTTCTATTTCACTTCTTCAGTACAATACCTTCCCTCTTTCCTTTTTTTTCTCTCAGTTTTGCCTCGCGTTTCTCTCACTTTGCATTTTCTCATTTTACTCATTCTATCTCCCTCCATTATATACGTCTCTCTCCTTCTCATTTTCTCATTCTTTCTCCTCTTCCATCCTTTTATCTTTTTCTCCCCCCCTCTCTTTTCCTTACTCCTTTTAATGTTCTTTATCCATCTATCAATATCTCACTTTCTTCCTTTTACCTCTCTCCTCTTTCATGATATGTTTGTTTTAATCTCCTATATCTATTTTTTCCGCTGCGTTCATGATGTGATCATGTGTTTTTCCATAGTTTGCATGCATGTATGATTTTTTTCTAAGTGTTAGGAAATTCTAGCATAAACTTTAGTGAAATTCTCATTGTACTCTTTCTTTCATAACTTTTTATTTTGATGCACTTTTCTTAGAATATATTTCTTTATAGGGCCCTTGAGTATCAGTAGGCTGTGCCCACCTATGAGGGAAGGAAATACATGGCCAATGTGAACTATACTTACCCAGTACAGACTAACTAGGTAATGCATCTCACATAACTTATAGTACAATGTTCAGTCCTAGCAGTCGGTAAGCTGTACCCACCTATGCGAGAAGGATGCATGTACAAACCATGCCTACCCAACGTAGACAGACTAAACAATGTACTTAAAATATCTCATAAAATCAGTACAATGGTACTACTTTAAATCGAATGTGTGGAAAACTTCACTTCTTTGAAATCATGCTTAAATGATCATGTCATGCTTATGTATTTTATGAACTTACAACAACTATAGGAATAATATATAATTAATATAATACACACAATCATGTAGGAAAATATCTTACATTTACTAGTGTCCTTGTGAAGCAGTTAAAATAAATCTTTACTTACCTTGTGTCCGATAGAAAAGATAGTGAAATGGTCAATATCCTCTGTGACAAGGTGTATAGAAGACCTGATATCAATTTTATTACTAGAATGATCACTATAATGTAAAATACATAAAGAAAATGATCACAAAACTGAAATCACAACTTTCACAAATTCAAGAAACTTAATCACAATATGACCCGAAAGTGTACAAGTGACATGAGAATTTCTTAGAGAAAGCAACAAAATCACTAGTCCATCAATTGATGGAATCTAGTTTCTAATGAAATTCTTATTAGGGTACAACTTTTAAATCAAACAGTGGAATGACCATTCCATTCCAAAGTTCATTCATTCCACCCAATCAAATATACTTTGGATTGCCACTATTACACTAGTTACAAGCTTGAAAAGATAAATAACAAAACTCTCCAATTGATATTTAAACTTGCTCAATGATCAGGACACTATTTTTTTTTTATAATATATTCAAGTCATAGAAGCAAACTAGTACTTTTTTTTTCTTTTTAGATTTTTTTATAAAGATAAAACCAAACTAATTTGTTTATAAAGTTTTAGCGAATAGCAATAAATAACGTGACAATAAACTCGTAATTTTTATTTAGTCGAGTAAATCATTAGGTTTTTTAAATCATCAAATCTAGTAGATCCTATAGAATGTATTATTGAATAAATAAAAAGTCAGACTTTATATATGATATTATTTCCGCGTAAAAATGTAATTATAATAATTTAGTAACAGTTCACACACATTATTGAACCCTATTATTATTCTTCTATTTTTCGTATGCTTTTGCATTGCGTTTTGTACCATAACAGAATACTAAAAACACACATTCCAATGTTTCTAATTTGTATACAAACGTACATATATTATAAAAGTATATATATACGTGATGCCACTTTATGTTGTGTCTAATCCATATATTTTATACATAATCTTTATGTCCTTTTAGGATAAGATCCAGAAAAACGATAATAATACCTTTGCTCGGGATAATAATAACTTTGCAAAATTATTATTTTGGTCTTTACTTTTCAACTTGAGGAACATAATTATCCACCATGTCCCTAGCACTACCCTTCCCAATTTTCTATTTTTAAAAAACAAAACTCTAGGAATTACATTTGGGAAAAAAAAAATCTCAAACATTTCTTTTTACAGAAAAAAAAAGACACAAATCACAAAATTGGTAATCGTGAAGCATGCAGTATTATCAATAACCATTAAATACTAGTAATAAGCGAGCATACACCTCATATTATTCTATTCTCAAAAAAAAAAAGAATCTCATATTATTCTACAAATTACAATTATTCCAACATCAAACATAACATTCTTTTGGAAATTAATAGAACTATAATTGTATATAAACGTTCACTATCTGCAAGACATTTTTTTTCCCTTCTTTACAACTTAATTTTATAAAACGTTAATATTGACCAAAACGTACGAGTATTAAACATAAAATTTAAAGCTCTTCCTTATTATCGTTGCTATTACTATTAATTATTATAATTATTATTTAAAAGAAAAAAGGGGGGTAGACTTCCTAATGGTAAACTTATAATTCTAGGACTCCCATTACCCAGTTTTGTACTATGTATAATAATTTAGTAGAAATCTAAGAAATTGGATGAAAATGAAGGTCTTGCCAAGTCACACAAAAAATATCAAGGTAATGGGTCATAGTCCCAAACCCAAAACCCACGTTGCTCTTTCTTTATTTATTAATTTTTTATTTTTTGCTTTTCTTGGAGATACTTCCATAAATTGACTTTGGGACCATTTAAAAGGTTATAGACATTGAATGGGACTTGAAAATAGCCCTCAACTCTTTCCATCTATGATCGGTGACCATCATCCAAAAAGCTAGTGCTGCCACTTTTATATTTTAAACTCGGCTTATTACTTTTTTTTTTCTGTATTTTTAGTTATTTTTTGTGTTTTAAATTTTTTTAAAAAACATTAATACTAATTTTGGGACAATAATAGTTTGATATTATGTGTACAGATCCATTCCCAACTTGAAAAAGAAGGCTTTCAATTTATCAAGTCAAATTTGGACACAAAATCTATGTACTAAAGGTTTGACTCAGAAAGGCGGAAAATAATGAAAAGGTCAGTTAGTTAATTTCCCATATCATAACATGACAAAGGAAAAACGTTCCACAATTAATAGAATTTTTTGCTAATAGAAAATAAGATTACTCTAAAAGATGTACTTTGGTCAAATTGACCAATCCCCACCGTACATTGAGGTGAGACCTATCATAGGTCTACCTCAATAGACAGTAGGATGTGCTAGATATGTACACTAGTATTTCCCTTCTTCTATTTATATATTTATTATAATCTGTAAATAGAAGACATGTACACTAGTTTTTCCTTTCTTCTATTTGTATCTATTAAAATCTATAAATTTGCAAATTTGTCTCCCCTTTATTTTTTTTTACTAGACTTCTTTTTTACTCATTGAAACATCAGCTTGTTATTCATCTGAAAAAAAGACTGGCAACCATAGCAGGGGGCGCCTCCCTTAGCGATCTAAAACCACTCATACACTGAGTGCGCGACCATTTTGCTAAGAGGTCAGCTGAAATATTACAACATCTACAAACAAAACTAAACCCAAGAGTATCAAAATAAGAAACAAGGCTAAGGTTGTGATGGAAGATCGAAATAGTCCCCCATTCTTTAGAATCTGATTGAGAGCACAATGCTTCAATAACAATTTTGGAGTCTGATTCCACTGTTACGTTCCTCCACCCACGGTTGATTGCCATAACCAAAGCCATATAAATAGCCTTGAACTCAGCATCGAGAGCAGTAACTCCTGTGCACTCCTTGCAAGCTAGCAGCAAGACATTTTTCCCCGAGTCTTGGGCTATGACCGCAAGGCCTGCTCTTCCGTTTTCAAAAGAGGCATCAGTGCTCAATTTTATGGTCCCCAGTGTAGCAGGGTTCCACCCTTGGTCGGAAGAGTTCAAGACATGAGTGGTCGACGGGGTAACGTCAGTGCGGCTACTTGTGAATTCTATCACCTTTAACTATATGAGGTTGCGAAGGAGAGACAGATTCATCGGTTCACTCTTAAATATAGCTTGATTCCTCTGTTTCCAAATCACATCCAGGGCTGTGGCTAGCCGTAGTTATGAAGTACTCATTATTCTAGACTTCCGCTACGCATAGCATCTAGTCGATCAAATTAAAATATGAATCAACTTCGATAAGCCCAGTCTGAAGAGGAACTGGGCAAGCGAACCAGACACTTCTAGCGGCAGGGCATATCAGGAAGAGGCGTTGCTGAGCCTCTAGTTCATTTTGGCATAATGGACAATAATTTTCCGCTTCTGGGAGAACCAGAGTAACTTATCCTTGGTCGGTAGCCTGTCAACAATTATACGCCATAGGAACTGTTGGATTTAAAAACGATTTTCGCAGCGGAAGATTGGCCTAGGAACATTCAAAAATTTTCTCAAAACAATTGACTATATGAGTGCATAGTATTAATCCATAGCAAATAGGAACATACTAAGTGAATAGATCTAATACCTCTTGTAGCCTATCAGCGGATCCTAACTTTTTTGTCTTCTAAACCACGATCTTCCAATCCAAGCCTTAAGCACAACTGGATGAATGTGTGGGCGTTGCGTAAAATTTCTTAAAACTCACACTTTAGGCACTTGCAATTTTCTCAACACATGAGATTGCCAGAGTTTTTGTTCTACAAAGAATAGGAAGACTCTCTTCTTTTTCTCTCTAGTTTATGGAGGCTCTGTAGAAAATAATACGTAGTGTTCTCTTCTTTTCTACTAGGGTTTCACCTTATATATATAACTATTTATTAAACTATTTAATAAATAAATAAATTAATATATATATATAACTTTAAAACCGTTACCTTACATTAACGTAAGATTCCTTTTTTATTTTTTATTTTTAAACGTAAGTTTATATATATAAACGTAGACTTATATAAATATATATATATATATCTTTAATATAATTAATATATATATATATATAAACTAGCAGATAATTCACTCCTTCAAGGAAGAGTGATTCACTTTCAGTCAATTTTCCAATTTGTATTTATCTAATTATCTGATAATCAGATATTTTTAAATTCAAAATTTAAACAAATTAGGAAACTTATCCCTCCATAAATTTAAATTAATTAATTAATTAATTAATAACAATTATTAATTATATATAGATAAACTATTTATCTAGACAAAGTGTGCAGTAACAGAAATAATGTAATATCGAGTACAGTGTTTGTAAGAGGTGGAATTGGGGACCTATGGACCTGTAATTTAAGCTCTAATAAATTATGACAATTAATTAAACTCTTTAATTAATTTTTATAATTAATTAATTCCAGTATTACTCCACTAAAAATCTGGAATTGCACTCTTGAAGTTACAGAATTAATTTACTCAGAAAACAGCGAGCAGTCCATCGATTTAATCATTACATGTAGTTCAATCCTCCATAGACAATTCATAATTAGAGCTAGGTCAAGTTCCGTTTACCTCTCCAATTACATCTTTATCCTTGTGTACCATTGATTCTCTAATGAACAATTAATTTATAAATCTATTATAAATTGAGTACTCAAACTGTTCAAGTCCTGAATCAATACACAAGGGAATCATCTTTCTAACTTCCTAATGGAAGGAATGGATTCCATATCTGTAAGCTACATTCCCAGCTACTCATCTCATCATGCTCCCAAGATACAAGTATTTCGGTCTGTTCAAAAAACAAACTTTTAACAAGTATGTCAAAGAACATAATGTTATAAATAGGAGTCTATAACTACTCAGGATTAAGATTGATCTACATATGATCATCTAGTGACATTATTTGAACTCTCAACAGTTAACGGAATTTATGTGAGATTCAAATCATGTCTGGTCCAGTCCTATATAATCAAATTATATAAAGTACCTCCATTGTGATGTCACCACATCAATAGTCCGGATAAGACTATTACATTCTCAATGTTAATGGACCGTACTAATAATATTTAATTAAAAATCTCAAACTTTAATTAATTATTACAGACTATATTTGGTTTATTATCCATAAATTTAATCCTCATGTATATAACACTTATATATACTAAATTTGTGGTTACATAAATAAACTATGGATTTCTGATATTTAAAGACATACAAATTATGCACAAATTCAAATAGAAAAATGTCATTTTATTAATTCAGCAAATATCCAAAATATACATGCTTTTAGGGCATAAACCCTAACAATCTCCCACTTGCCTAAAGCAGGTGAGACATGTCTCTCAATCCTAAACCCTCCAAGTGACTCTCAAAAGTCTTCGCTGGAAGCGTTTTTGTAAAAAGATTAGTAATGTTGTTTTCGGATGCTATCTTTATAACGGCCACGTCTCCTTGATGTACTATCTCTCTAATCAGATGATACTTCCTCTCTATATGCTTTCCTCTCTTGTGACTTCTTGGTTCTTTTGAATTCGCCACCGCTCCACTGTTGTCGCAGTATAACGTCAATGGCTTATCCATATTTGGAACAACTTCCAAATCAGTAAAGAACTTTCTGAGCCAAACTGCTTCTTTAGCTGCTTCACAAGCTGCTATGTATTCTGCTTCCATAGTAGAATCTGCAGTACTGGATTGTTTAACACTTCTCCAGACAACGACTCCACCACCAAGAGTGAACACTGACCCAGACGTCGACTTTCGAGTATCTTTGCCTGATTGAAAATCAGAATCAGTGTAACCAGTAGGAATCAAGTCCTGACTTGAATAAACCAGCATATAATTTCTCGTTCTCCTAAGATACTTGAGAATAT
>JXTC01000235.1:91241-107561 GCA_002914845.1 Trema orientale
TCTTTGGGGTGTCGTGTCGACTTCAAGCGCATCTCCATCATCTTCTTTGTACAGTACAAGGAAAAAGAAAGAAAAATACAATAAAACCTATACCCAAAATTAGGGTTTACATATTTTGATCTAATCAAAATAAATTGTAAAAAATTAAAACCTAAGGAACCATATAATTAACGACCAAATATCAACCATACATCCATCGTATGATAACTCATCCATTCATCATCAAATACATATAAAAATAATGCAATACCCACTCATGCATACAAATAATTAATACTATATACTCATATAACCGCTCTGGTACCAATTGTTGGGAACTAAAAACGATTTTCGCAGCGGAAGATTGGCCCAGGAACATTCAAAAATGTTCTCAAAACAATTGACTATATGAGTGCATAGTATTAATCTATAGCAAATAGGAACATACTAAGAGAATAGATCTAATACCTCTTGTAGCCTATCAGCGGATCCTACCTTTTTTATCTTCTAAACCACGATCTTCTAATCTAAGCCTCAAGCACAACTGGATGAACGTGTGGGCGTTGCGTACAATTTCTTAAAACTCATACTTTAGGCACTTGCAATTTTCTCAATACATGAGATTGCCAGAGTTTTTGTTCTACAGAGAATAGGAAGACTCTCTTCTTTTTCTCTCTAGTTTATAGAGGCTCTGTAGAAAATAATACGTAGTGTTCTCTTCTTTTCTGCTAGGGTTTCACCTTATATATATAACTATTTATTAAACTATTTAATAAATAAATTAATTAATATATACATATATATAACTTTAAAACCGTTACCTTACATTAACGTAAGCTTCCTTTTTTATTTTTTATTTTTAAACGTAAGTTTATATATATAAACGTAGACTTATATAAATATATATATATATATATATCTTTAATCTAATTAATATATATATATATAAACTAGCAGATAATTCACTCCTTCAAGGAAGAGTGATTCACTTTCAGTCAGTTTCCTAATTTCTATTTATCTAATTATCTGATAATTAGATATTTTTAAATTCAAAATTTAAACAAATTAGAAAACTTATCCCTCCATAAATTTAAATTAATTAATTCGAAATTAATTAATTAATTAATTCGAAATTAATTAATTAATTAATTAATAACTAACAATTATTAATTACATATAGATAAACTATTTATCTAGACAAAGTATGCAGTAACAGAAATAATGTAATATCTAGTACAGTGTTTGTAAGAGGTGGAATTGGGGACCTATGGACCTGTAATTCAAGCTCCAATAAATTATGACAATTAATTAAACTCTTTAATTAATTTGTATAATTAATTAATTCCAGTATTACTCCACTAAAAATCTGGAATTGCATTCTTGAAGTTACAGAATTAATTTACTCAGAAAACAGCGAGCAGTCCATCGATTTAATCATTACATGTAGTTCAATCCTCCATAGACAATTCATAANCTTTCTAATTTCCTAATGGAAGGAATGGATTCCATATCTGTAAGCTACATTCCCAGCTACTCATCTCATCATGCTCCCAAGATACAAGTATTTCGGTCTGTTCGAAAAACAAACTTTTAACAAGTATGTCAAAGAACATAATATTATAAATAGGAGTCTATAACTACTCAGGATTAAGATTGATCTACATATGATCATCTAGTGACATTATTTGAACTCTCAACAGTTAACAGAATTTATGTGAGTTTCAAATCATGTCTGGTCCAGTCCTATATAATCAAATTATATAAAGTACCTCCATTGTGATGTCACCACATCAATAGTCCGGATAAGACTATTACATTCTCAATGTTAATGGACCGTACTAATAATATTTAATTAAAGATCCCAAACTTTAATTAATTATTACGGACTATATTTAGTTTATTATCCATAAATTTAATCCTCATGTATATAACACTTATATACTAAATTTGTGGTTACATAAATAAACTATGGATTTCTGATATTTAAAGACATAAAAATTATGCACAAATTCAAATAAAAAAATGCCATTTTATTAATTCAGCAAATATCCAAAATATACATGCTTTTAGGGCATAAACCCTAACAGGAACAACTTGAGGTGTTGGTGGATCTTGGCCTTCTATAGCTTCCGCCATGTCATATTTTCAGTACTGAATCTTCCCTTTTGATCTATCCAGTGTACACTTTTGACTAAGAATTGGCCTTTTTTCCATTTTTCCAAATAATCACATCAGTTTTCGGTACCGGTAGTGGTATGATTTGTAAGATTTGATTTACGATCTTATTGCTAAAGACGTCCCACACCAAAGTTTTATTCCACTGTCTAGTTCCTCCTATCACTAAATTTGAAACTTTCTTGGGCCAAGTAGGAGAAACACAAGACGGGTTATAAGCAGCTCTACATTCCATTGGACTGACCTATGATATCCAGGGTTGCGTCCAAAAAAATATTTATAATTTCTCCATTGCCTACCATGAAGCAAGAGTTCTCACAAACCAAGTCCCTAACACCCAAAATCCCTTTCCAAATGAAAGAGTCATGTGGCTTTGGTCTTACCTCGAAAAAGCTATCCTTGGAACCGTATTTACATAGAAGCATACTAACCCAAGGTCTGTCCAAATTGCTCAACAGAGACCAAGCTAACTTTGCAAGTAAGGCCCTGTTCATGTCCCCTGCTCTTCGAAGGCCCGCCCGGTCCTCCGCCGCTTTTTAGTTAGCATATATCCCCCCAAGCTTTTAAGGCCATGAAACGTTTCTGTTCCAGGCTTGCCACCCACCAGAATGTTCTGGCAGCTGCATCAAAGTCATGAGCCATGACTCACCCCCGCTGGAATTTTAAAGGTAGAAATAGTATATGCTGGGATATTTTGAGTTACTGACTGCAAATGCACAATCCTACCTGCTCCGGATAAGAGTTTTGCCTTCCAACCTTCCAATCTAGTTAGGGCCTTCTCCTTCAAAAACTTGAAATCTAGTACTAGACTTTTTTTCTATAGGCACTTTGTAGTGCCGCACATGTAACTCTTTCAGTCCTAAAGAGCTTTATTGTTAATGATTTTTGATAATTAAATCTTGACCAAACCTCTTTTCAAAAAAAAAAATCTTGACTCTACCTAATCGATAGTGCTTTTTTTGAAAAAAAAAATAAATAAATAAAAATGGACTTTGGGCAATGCTATTGGCTTATCGTCAAGTGACAAAAATGGCTGATATGTTCTTAGCTACTCCAGCATCAATGTGATCCACCAAACTTCTTATTATTCATTTATTTGTTTCTTAAACATTATTGTTTATATGTTATTTGTTTTCACTTCACATGAATCTTCTATTATATTTTTGTAATTTTTCCAACTAAAGATCAGATACACGTCCATAGTGTTTAATTTATTCATTCGTGTAGTACAAAAGTTATATGTAACAAACACATATTTTCTCATTTAAGGGAGAGAAAATTTGGCAATCCAAATTTTAGGGAAGCCTGCCTTTAGACTGTGAAAGGGAATGAAAAAAAAAAAAGAAAATTATTTCTATTGGGACTGTATTTGATTAAAACAATAAGGTTGAATGAACAACTGATGACTATTCAAATGTAAAACCAATTAAGAAATTACAGTCTTATTCCAATCATTATTTTTTGTGAGCCAAGGCCTAAAATTCAAGTAACATACTATTTATTACTCAATGACATCCTAAAATTCAAGTGTCATACACTAATTGTTAACTCGGTGACATCCAAATTTAGGAAGCAATGGAAGCAACTATGTATTCTCAATCTTCCAAGAGGTAAAAGGCGACATAAGTTGGTGATGGTCATAAGTAGAAAGCTCGTACTCGTAAGTTTTTTTATAAACAATTTATTGGACAATACTCCCCATAATTAACTCGAAATATTTGATTCCGAAATCAAAGTTGTAATTAAGTACTTGTTTCTTAGGAATATCGATTTCTAATTTCCACTCCCTAACTAATCTTAGAAGTTGGGCGAGCATCTAAATACTACCGGGTTATCTCTAACTCATGTTGATTCACTCGGAAACTAAAAGAGCTATGGTGCAATTTTCATTCCACGTCCTCGTCTATTCTCTCCAGTACTTTCCTACCGCACATAAATTTGGATTAGGACTCGGAATCCGTTTCAGGGTAAAGTCTAGATTTTGGTGTTGGAAAAATAGCATCTATTTGATTTGATAAAATACACAAACAAATGATGCTGCAAAATATAAAAAGAGAAGTACCTCTCGAACTTGAAGGAAATAACATAGTAGCTAAACCAATCAGTTAAATAATAAACCTTACTAAACCAATCAGTTAAATAATAAACCTTAATATATTATACCTACAAGTGAAGATATTAGACTATTATGTTAAGACAAAAGGCCGCAACAAACAGAGCCAAAATAATTGAGTGTTCTACTTATGTCAGGTAGGTAATGAATGTGTACTTCCAACAGAGACCATGCACAAAGATTGAAGCAACTCTAATCATGAAAAACAAAATTTTCAGGGCCAGTTCAAAAAATAGAAACCTCAAAGGTCAAATAATAAAAGAAGGGAAGAGTAACTAAAAATAAAATTAAGTTTAAATTGTTTCCTTTCTTCAGTGATGATAATTTAATTAGTTGCAACTACATACAAACTACAGAAACTATTGTTTCCTTTTTGGTATCACTAAAGATCCAAAACTGACTAAAGGAACACAAACAAATAAACAAATCAATGCAGTAAGAACCTAAGATGCAGACAGAGGGATTGGCTTAACTGCATTTTGAATTCGGCGGAATGCCGTCCTTACTCTTTCCTTAAGACCCTCATTTTCACTCTCGACATCTCCACTTTGTTTATCAAGCTGCGCCACATTCCCATCAACACTAATCACCAGCTTCCCATTTTCTCCAAGCTTCACATCCCCAAAGAGTGATACAAGGAGTGCATAAATCACCTTTTCTGCCTTCTTTTCATTATCTTCATCAGTTTTTGTATCCTCTGACTCGACTACTACTTTCGGGACTTCTCGGTTAATATTCAAAACCAGGGCCACAACGGAGTCCGATACCATGTCACTAATGGGATCGGACGTCCAATGTAGTGAAATATGATTCTCAGACTCCTGCTTCACTGTCACGCGATCATGTACTCGTAGCATTGGTACACCAGATTCTTCATCTGTTGAAGACTCTACGCTGCCATATATCTGTTTAAGCCGGTGCTTTATTATGCTGAAGATATTGGAATATGGGACAGTTATCCTTTGCGTAATATTCGCTGTTGCTAGCTGTGAGAAGACATGGAGATCATCTGGAGCCATTATCTGATAACTGAAGCCTTTCTTTACCAGTAAACCACTGACAACTTCACCAACTTCTGGGGTCTTCTCAGCCAGTTTTCCAATAGCTTTAGCCATTTTCTGAGAGTTGAAATACATTTCAACAGATTGACAATTCTTTGGGGTGAGGATTTTAGTGTTACGGTCAGCAAATTGAGTCATGAGCTTCTGTTTGAGTCTCCCCATTTCGTTTGCTTCTCCATGAACAAGAATTATGTTGGGAGGTCTCAGTTCTTCCAAGAATGCGCTCGTCTGGGCAGAGTCTGCATGGGCAGAGAATGAGATGTAGTGGACCTGCATATTGAGAGGAGCAGTTAAACCATTCATGAGAGTGACTTCTTTCGGTTCATTAATGATTGTTTTGGCTAGAGTCCCTTCAACCACATAACCTGGAATAACACAAGAGTTTTTCTTATCAGAGCACCACATATCAAAGAGTTGCCTTGACAATCCACTCTGAAGCCCACTAGGACTTGCCATCACCACCGATGGACCCACATCCTTAAAATTCTCAATGCTCTTTAATGGAGATATGTGCTTGAAGACGAACGGATTCGACTTTGCGTTTCGGATCCTATCGTTCATCGAAAGAGTGTATGTCTCATAAACCGACAAACATCGTTTTGCAAGTGGAGAAGCATAGTATATAGGAATATTTTGGAGTTCAGGGTGGTTAGACCAATACTCATCAAGGATGAGGAGGAGTTCTTGGGCACGACCAAGGGCAAATGCGGGTATTAGAACTCGACCGCCCTGAGAAATGGTTGAGTGTATAACATCAGTGAACCGCTTTTCTCGGATATTCCGAGGCTGATGATGTTGGACACCATAAGTAGATTCAATTATGCATATATCAGGAGAAAATTGTGGGGTCTCTGCAGCACGGAGATGTCGGTCTTCTTCACGTGAATAATCTCCAGTGTAGAGGACTCTAACACCGGCAATGTCGACCATAAACATAGCAGCACCAAGCACATGACCGGCTGTGTAGCACCAAAATCGGATGCCGTTCACCTCAACTGTTTGATGGAAATCAATAACCTGTAATCAAAATGAATTGTAAGAAGATAATCACTGTATACATTAATACTTGGTTTCTAGCAAAAACTAAACAAGAATATTTTTCGGTTAGGAGGTCTACAATAGTACTCAAGCTTAAGATTACACTTGAACAAAATGGAATAAAAGGAGACTAAGAAGCCTATGAAGAAAAAAAAATTAATTGTTTCCAATCATTCAGCATCAAACTAATATAAATTTTAAACAAACGTGATACAATGGTTTAAAATCAAAATATGTGTTTTTCTTAAGTTGACATTTGAAAACCACACAAAAAAATGTCTAGCAAGGTATCACTTCAAATAACAAAGGCATACTTTAATAGAAGGATGGCGCTATATCCTTTCTGAATTTAAATGTTAAGAAGCCTATGCAGCAAGGATAAAAGAGGGTTCTAAGGGACAACATTCATCAGGTTATGCTAAAGAAAACCACGAATGCAACAAATTATAATGGAAAAACCATTCAATAGAAAATTAACCAAGTTGTGCGAAGAAGGTCGGGCACATCTAAACGTATGAGAAGATCAGAAAATAGGAATAATGGCATGAAGAATTTCACTATGTTAAACACTTACATGCAACTAAAACATTTGATGTGTTTCATGCAGATACGGCCTACAATAAAAATCCTAGATAAAATTCTAGATGGTTTCTTTTATTCTTTTCTTTTTTCCCCCTCTTTAAATAAGAAACAATATATATATAGAGAGAGAGTTGCTTCTAATCCAACCATTATAACAATATTCCTCTTGTGGATACAATATAGAGTATTTTATATTTAGCATTTGATAACATAACAAAAATAGAATAAGAAACTCTATGAAAGAAAATTAAAATCAAATCCAACTAGTTTAACAATAGTCCTCTTCCAGATACAATGTGCACCTTAGATTTAGCATTTGATAACGACTAAAAATAAAATAAGAAAATGTATGAAGAGAACTGAAATCCTTAGAAAACAACACACCTCAATTTTATCCATGGAGCGATTTATGTCCTGTTCATCAAACAACATATCTTCCACAGAAACTTTGCTCACTTTTACATAATCTGTTAAAAGCAACTTGTAGATAGCCTTTGTTGCATAAGTCATAAAAACTCGGCCTTTGAATGTGGTCTAAAAATAATTAGACATAAAATTAGTTTCCAGTGCACCAAGAGAGACACTAAATAGTTCAGAGTAATTATAAAATTTACAAAGTAAAAAACCTTTTCTAGAAAGTAAGGTAGGGAAGCTGCATGATCCAAGTGGAAGCTGCAAAAAAGAAAGCATAAGGCTTTTATTAATTGACAAAACCCAAGAAGCTAAAGAGAACTCTAGGAATCCTAAACCTCATCAAATGTAAATTGACAGTCAAGTGAGACACATATGCATCCATTACTTAGTAAGAAACTTTTTTGGTTAAGCATAACCGATATTCTACCTAAGTCCTTTGTCATTAAAAATTTAAATTACAAGTCCCTACTCCCTAGAACCCTTGCCTTCGCCATCATTCAATACGAAAACAACCAATTTTTTTCCCTGTTTTATGTAAAACAGAACTAGCGTTGCCTTCACATCCTTTAACACAAAAATAACCATCTTTTTGCTTTTTGGACATAGAACAAAACTACTTAAGCCATTAGTATTTAGTAGAGCCAAATTGTCTGCATTAAATAGACAACAAAAGTTTTTCAGTGAATAAGCAGCTGAAAAGAATTGCAGAAAGAGAATAATTTGACATATAAACAAAGAAACTAATTATTTACAAAAACTTAAGAGGAAAAGTATAAGAAAGATGGAAACACATTCTCTCAACAAAGTGAGCACATAATAGATTAGCTCATCTTTCTAACCAATCAATGTCATAGAGAAATTTATTGACCAGTCATCATCTCTTACTATAAAATTTACAAAGTAAAATACCTTCTCATACAGCTCCAAAAAAGAAAAATCAACTCAATTGAAACTGACATTTGAATACGAATTCCATGTATATTTAACTCTCAAAAACTATAAGAGTTACATACTGAGTGATGAGAAGGACATCAACCGTTGAAGGATCAATCTCATCAAAGTATGGCAAAGCAGCCATGCCTGAGTAAGCAGGATGAATTCCACAATCAAACTGCATCCACAAGACGGCGAACCCCCCAAAGAAAACACAAAACACGAGCGTATTAAAATTACGAAATGAGAACAAAACCAATATTCAAAAATCAAAACTGCATCATGGCATACCAGTACAGTTTTCCCCTTATAGGACATGTACACACAGGAGCGGCCAACTTCATTCCCCGCTCCTAAAGGGGTCACAACAAGTTTATCCTCATCTCTAGCCGCAAATGAATCCCTTCGCTTAAGAGAAGGTTGTTGCCCCGTTGTTGAAGTCATTTTCTAACAGCAATGGCCACAACCCTTTTAATCAAATTGCATAACAATATCAATAACTACTCCAATGCATTTAAGTTCCATTTTGACAAAGAGCAACTTGACAATGAAATTCCCAAACTCAAATAAATTCACGTATCTTATCTTATTTTATTTCGTACTCAGCAAAAACCCCACACTATGGATATAAACACCTTAAAATCACATAAATTTTTTTAAAAAAAAAAGATCGATAAAGAATAATTACAAGACAAGGAAACTTATAAAGATTAAAATATGCAGAATGAGATAGCTAAAACCCTAATTGAAGAAAATAAAACAAATAAATAACAATTCATAAATGAAACGAGTTGTTTTTCTTCAGTTTATGGTGGTAAAGGTAAGTTGAGTTGAAGAAAACCGGAAAGCCATAGCTGGTTTACAGAGAAAGCTTACCTCTGGAGCTCTAATGAAGCGGTAAAGAGACAGAGACCGGGACTGAGACCGAGAAAGAAAATGGAGGAAGACGACGAGATTTTGAGTAGTACTAGTAGGCACACAGAAGGAGGAGCTCCCGAAACGACGTAAACCCTAAGTCGTTCTAAGACCATCATATAATGAAAAGAATCTCTAGAACAATGCAATAAGAAAGAAATACATTTTCACACCATTGATGACGACAACAGAGTAAATATTTTTTATTGAATCCATAAAGCTATATAAAAAACTGTAGTCCATGTTAATTAGAAGCCAAACCTGTGGAGAGAGAGAGAGCTGACTGTTGAGTTTGGCCGAGAGAGAGGGGGACGGAGTTTTTGGTCGACCCAACAGAGAGAGGGCGACGGCTAAGACGAGTCGGCGACAAGCGACGGAGCTTGAGCGTGAATCGGAGCTCGGCCCAACAGAGCGATGGTGACGAAGCTCGGGCACGGCTAAGACGGAGCTCGGGCACGGCTGAGAGAGAGGGCGGCGACAACGACCGCCGAGAGAGAGGGCGGCGACAACGACCGCCGAGAGAGAGGGCGGCGACGACAACCACGGAGGTCGAGAGAAACCGTGAGAGAGAGGGCGACGACCGACGATGATGGAGAGGGAGTGACCGAGTAAGAAGTTCAGTGACTCAAAGTATGACTGCGACTCTCCCTTTTTTTGCTTGAAAATGAGTCTGCGACTCTTGTGCCGTGTAGTCGTGCGTGTGGTTCAGGGAAGCATTGTGGCTGTGGCAACTAAGCCAAGCCATGTAAACCCTAGATTCTCAATGGGCTGTGGTGTTGTTGGGCTTATAAGATGCTGTGTTTGGGCTTAAAACATAGTAGGGTTTCTATCACTTTTACATATAGAAAAGGGTTTCTATCACTTTTACACATAAAAAAATAAAAGAATTACAAAAAATACGGAACTCAAGCTTTTTTCAAATTTTCGTACAATTTTTATTAGAAAAATATCATTTATTAAAAATATTTAGAAAAATACTATTTTTTAAAATAGTTACTGGTTACCGGTTTCTGGAAACTTGTTACTGGTTATCCGTTACCAGTCATATACCAGTTATAAATACCTTTGGTTATTAGCAGAAACCGGTTACCAGAAACTAGTTACTATTTTAAAAAATGGTATTTTTCTAAACAGTTTTTAAAAGATGATATTTATCTAATAAAAACCGTACTGCACCTTAAAAAAACTTAAACTACCGTATTTTCCAAATTTTTTTCTAAATTACCGTATAATATCAAATTTTTCCTATAAAAAACTAAAAAAAATTACATAAATACGGAACTCAGCTTTTTTTCAAATTTTCATACGGTTTTTATTAGAAAAATATCACTTTTTAAAACATATTTAGAAAAATACCATTTTTTAAAATACTTACTGGTTACCAGTCTCTGGAAACTTGTTACTGGTTACTAGTTACTAGTTATATACCAGTTATAAAATTTTTAGTTACTAGTTACCAGTTTCTGGAAACTGATTACCAAAAATTGGTTACTATTTTAAAAAATGATATTTTTCTAAATAATTTTTTTAAAAAATGATATTTATCTAATAAAAACCGTACCGCACTTTAAAAACACTTAAACCACCGTATTTTTCAATTTTTTTTTCTAAATTACCGCATAATATCTAATTTCCTCTAAATAGAATGGGCTACTACGCTTGTGTTAGTAAAGCAGTAAGTTACTGTATTTTTCAGTTTTTGTAGGTATAAGTGTTAATAACCCAAACATTTACGTAAAAGCATGTTCGGCCGGTTCAGTTAGAAATCGAGAAAATATGTTCCAAATCGCACACCACACAGTTTGTAATTTTTTCAAACCATGACCGACCTTAAATAAAAAAAATCATTGGCTTCGGTACGGTGTGAGTTGGTGCGGGCGATTACCGCGATCCAACAGTTTTTTTGAACACCGCTATTAGTCATTGTCCTTTATTTTATTTTATTTTTTTGCATTTAAATTCTTAATCTTATAATTTAAGAGTAATTAATTATAAGATTAATTAACTTTTTTCTCCTCATTTTTTGTTACGTATTCCATTAACTTTTCAACGTGGCACACAATATTTTCCACAAATTTAAGTTTCCCAACAAATAAACAAAAGCTCAAAGCTCAGTGGTACCTTAAGGGCCAATTTAGTAGAGCTGTAGATTTTAAGAAAAATACTTTTAACTGTGCTAAAAGAAAAATCCTGTGTAACGTAAAGTAACTTAATATTTGGTAAACTATAATTTTAAAGTACTGTGACTTAAAAAAATTGTGCTAATATGTTTGATAAACTATATGGTTGAATTGTTGTGCAAATATAAAATGATCAAAATAAACATCATTAGACAATTATGCATGTTTATGGAAAAAAACTTATTAATATTTTTTTATAATTATACATATTCTGTACATACTAAACATATTAATACTTCTTTTAAAAAGAAAACATTTGATATGAAAATAAATTCAATTAAGTTAGTTACTTAATTAAATTTATTTTATTTTATTTTCATTTAAATTTAAAATTTCAATAAAGAATCAATTTAGCTACTTCAAAATAACTAATATGAAGAGCATTTTAGTCTATTATGATTTAAATATATTAATACTTTTAAAAAAATGATATGCAAATAAACTCAATAAATGTTTGGCATTTTTGCTTTTAAGTGAGGATATTTTAGTCATTATGATTTATTCATTAAAAGGTAGTATAGATTCCCGCATAATCTAAAAGCCAAAGCTATCTTAGGCCAGCTTTGGTAAACTGTAATTTTAAAGTGTTGTGACTTGAAAAAGCTGTATTAATGTGTTTGGTAAACTGTATGACTGAATTATTGTGCAAATATAAAATGACCAAAATAAACATCATTAGGCAATTATGCATATTTATAGAAAGAACTTATTAATATTTTTACAATTATACATATTTTGCACATACTAAACATATTAATACTTTTTTTAAAAAACAAAAAATTTGATATGAAAATAAACTCAAATAAATTAGTTACTCAATTAAATTTATTCTATTTTATTTTAGTTTACTTTATTTTCATTTGAATTTAAAATTTCAATAAAGAATCAATTTAGCTACTTCAAAATAACTAATATGAAGAGTATTTTAGTCAATTATGATTTAACTATATTAATACTTTTCTTTAAAAAAATGATGTGCAAATAAACTCAATAAATATTTGGCATTTTTGCTTTTAAGTGAGAGTATTTTAACGATTGTGATTTATTCATTAAAAGATAATGCAGATTCCCACATAATCTTAAAGCCAAAGCTGTCTTAGGCCAACTTTGGCTTTTGGCTGTAGTTTTGTCAAAAATTATTGAATAATCTGATTTTTAAGTTTTTACCAAATACTTTTTGGCCTACAGATTATTCAAAAAATATGTTTTTAACTAGTTAAAAAGCTAAACCAAACTGGTCCTAAATCTAATATGACCCAGAAAGAAAAAGCAATTTTAAAAGCTAAGTTCTTAGTTTTTATAGAGTCCACTAAGTTTATATAAGCAAATGGCCCTTGTAACAGGAAGAAGACAAACTATCTATGGAAAAAATTATATCATAATTGACCTTGGACAAAAATATTAATTTCATGGAAATTTCTACTCTTCCAAATTAAAGAAATATTGAGAAAAATATCAACATCAGTGGAAAATTCAAAAAAAAACATGGAAATTTTCCATGAAAACATAGAAAAATTAAAAAGAAGTTTAGTTTAATTTAAAACCATAAAAATTACCATTTTTTTTTTTGGAAATGCATGCATTTATTAGATAAATGGACTGTGAAACTATGATTAAAATAAAAGAAATTGACACAATTAGTAGAGTTAAAGAATGAAAAAAAAAACAATATTTAAAAAAAAAAGCATGAAAAAACAAGTTGTACATATCATAATTTATGTAAAGTTCAGAAAAATATTTATAATTAAAATATATGTTGAAATATATTTATGTATTATGTATAAAATGTGTAAAGAGTTGTAAAAATTTTATACTTCTAAAATAATTGAGAGTGTTCTACTAATGTCAGTTAGGTAATGAATTGGTACTTCTAAAAGAGACCTTGCACAAAATCAACTCTAGTTATGAAAAGCAAAATTTTCAGGGCCAGTTCAAAAAATAAAAACCTCAAAGATCAAATAGTATCAGAAGAGAAAAGTACCTAAAAGTAAAACTGAGAGTTTAAATTGTTTCCTTCCTTAAGTGATGATAATTTAATTAGTTGCAACTACATACAAATTACAGAAACTATCGTTTCCTTTTTGGTATCACTAAAGATCCAGAACTGACTAAAAGAACACAAACAAATAAACAAATCAGTGCAGTGAGAAGCTAAGATACAGACAGAGGGATTAGCTTAACAACATTTTGAATTCAGTGGAATGTTGCCCTTACTCTTTCCTTAAGACCCCTATTTTCACTCTCGACATCTCCACTTTGTTTATCAAGCTGCGCCACATTCCCATTAACACTAATCACCAGCTTCCCGTTTTCTCCAAGCTCCACATCAACAAAGAGTGATACAAGGAGTGTATAAATCACCTTTTCTACCTTTTTTAAACTTCACATCAACAAAGAGTGATACAAGGAGTACATAAATCACCTTTTCTACCTTCTTTTTATTTTCTTCATCAGTTTTTGTATCCTCTGACTCAATTACTACTTTCGGGACTTCTCGGTTAATGTTCAAAACCAGGGCCACAATGGAGTCCGATACCATGTCACTAATAGGATCGGATGTCCAATGTAGTGAAAGATGATTCTCAGACTCCTGCTTCATCGTCACACGATCATGTACTCGTAGCATTGGTACACTAGATACTTTATATATTGAAGACTTTATGTTAGGAAATTGTATTTCCTATAGTGGGCCACATATATTTTGGACAATTGTATTGGGCCATATTGTTCTTAAGCAGACCCAATAAGTGATTTAATTAGGGCTGGGTCAGGATATCCAACTGGGTATAGATACCAATGTGGATACCCTGTTAGTCACCCATTTGGATTTGATGGATACCCAACAGGGGACTATATAAAGGACCTATTAGGGTTATGGTCCCTATAGCCAAAAGAACACGTACGCTCAATTCTCTGTAACCCACCATCAGTTACAGAGAATTCCATCTGAGTGACATTAGGCTTTTAGGCTACAGAAGATTAAACCCTCTAGCGATTACAGTCAATTTCTTACGCTTCCGCCTCAGGTTCATCGTCCAGACTACGGTATTGAATCATGGACTCAGGTATACTCAATAAATCCCTTCCTATCAGTTTTACATGAATGTTCTAGGGTTTGTGTTTAATTTTGTAATCTCATATATTCAAGTACAATAAGTGGTATCAGAGAGGGATTTCATGTTAAAATTGATTAGGTTTTCATGCATATCTGTAGTTTTCAAAATCTATGCCTATTTGGAATTCTAAGGTTTAGATTTTACATGCATGATTTGTAATTTTACATGATTTATTGAGTATTTGATGCTATGAAGGTTAGGTTTTGGCTTTTGGGTCGTTCATATTTTAGATTTGGGGCCAAAAACATCATTTTCGGGTTTATTTTGATGTTTAGAGCCATTTAAGCGGATCTGGAATTTTTCAGATCGCACTGTGAACAGTGTTTTCGGTAGACCAGTTTAGGTTTTCGGTCTACCGAAAACACTATTCACAGGATTGATTTTTCGGCAAAAATTTGAGTTTTCGGTCGAATTTTGGGCTGATTTCAGTCATTTTTTGACTTAAATCATGGAGTTTCAACCTATTTTCGACATACTAAGGACTAGAACGACCCTCATTTTGTCCGTTGAAGACCCTATTTGGTTCTAGGGTTGATAAAGTGACGAGCCAATTCAGAAAGATCGAATCTGACAATTTGATCTCTGTCAGATTCGGTCGACCGAAAGTGACTTTTCGGTCTACCGAAAGTAACATTTCGGTAGACCGAAGGTTGCTGAGAGCTATTTTCACTTTCTGTGATTTTCGGTCAACCGAAACTGGTAGAATCGGTCAACCGATTCTGTCAGCCGGTCGACCGATTCTGCCAGCAAAGAAAATTTTTCAGTTTTCGGCTATTTTAGTCGAATTTTTGGGCATTTCGGTTAATTGTCTTTGTTAGATTAAACACGATAAAGTAGTATGTTGCCAAAGTAATCTCTGTTGTGTAGTTTTGTTTAGTCTAGCGTATAAAGATATTGTGGATTTGTTGTTAATGCGGATAACTATCGGCCCAAAGGAAGATGGTTATTTGGCACGACAATAAACGCACCTGTGATAATGAGTATGTGATGGTTATTTAGTTTCCATGTGAGCAATAAATCGGCCCAAAGGAAAGTTTGTTGTTTGACAAGATTTACCGTCAGCATTTAATTATTACACTTGAGAGTACCACTTGCAAGTTAATACGTCGGCCCAAAGGAAGGCCTATTAATGTTGCGCTAGGTATCTTGTGATGGTAGCCCACCTTATGTGATATATGTCATATTTGCATATTTTGTGATTATATTGTATGCCTATATATGACATTTAAGTTGTGAGCATGTTTAATTTATAGTATTATTTTGTTCTCTATACAGTTTCTGCTGCTAATTTTTCTGCCAACTTGAGTACTATTCCTGTGCTTACGGGCACAAACTTTAAGTCCTGGAAAGAGAATGTCATGATCGTACTGGGTTGTATGGATCTTGCCCTGGCACTTAGAAAGGACCAACCCCCTGCTCTTACGGAGGAAAGTTCCACTGAGGATAAAAGGAACTTTGAGCTTTGGGAAAAGTCCAATCGTATGAGTGTCATGATCATGAAGCGCTCTATTCCAGAAGTCATGCGGGGCTCTTTGCCAAACGAGGAAAATGCTAAGGATTTCCTTGCTACTCTTGAAAAATTATATCTCAAGAATGAAAAGGGTGAGATGATTAGTACCTTGGGGAAACTCATCTCAATAAGGTACAGTGGCAAAGGAAATATAAGGGAGCACATCATGCAGATGTCTCATTTGGTTGGCAAGCTTAAGGAATTCAAGTTAGAAATTAATGAAGATTTGCTTGTGGCCTTGGTTTTGCTTTCTCTTCCTAATCAGTATGGGAACCTACAGACTATATACAACGCCCAAAAGGAC
>JXTC01000235.1:109003-186051 GCA_002914845.1 Trema orientale
GTCCATTAGAGAAAGGAGAAGTGCAATTCCGGATGACTATGTCGTATATCTCCAGGAACATGAGTTTGACATTGGGATAGTGGAAGATGATCCAATCAACTTCACACAAGTCAAACAAAGTTCCAATTCTCAAAAGTAGATCAATGCCATGAATGAAGAGATGAAGTCTATGAGAGACAATGGCATTTGGGATCTCGTCAAATTACCTGAAGGTGCGAAGCCTATTGGTTGCAAATGGATATTTAAGACCAAACAGGATTCGAAAGGCAATGTTGAGAGATATAAGGTACGTCTTGTCGCTAAAGGCTTCATACAGAAGGAAGGCATTGACTTTAAAGAGACCTTCTCTCCGGTTGCTTCGAAGGACTCTTTTAGAGTAATTATGGCACTTGTGGCTCATTATGATCTTGAGCTTCATCAGATGGACGTTAAGACAGCGTTTCTCAATAGAGACATTGATGAAACAATATATATGGTGCAACCAAAAAACTTTGTATCGGGAGATCCAAAGTCTATAGTTTGCAAACTCAAGAAGTCCATCTATAGTCTCAAATAAGCTTCTCGTCAATGGTACCACAAATTTCATGAGGTAATCATCTCGTTCGGTTTTGAGGTGAATCCTGTTGATGATTGTGTATACCATAAGTTCAGTGGGAGTAAGTTTATCTTTCTGGTGCTTTATGTGGATGACATACTACTGGCAAGTAGTGATATAGGCTTACTGCACGACACCAAGAGATTTCTTGCAAAGAATTTCAAAATGAAACACCTTAGAGTCGCCTCTTTTATATTAAGTATACAAATACACCGAGATCGTTCTCGGGATATCCTTGGGTTATCACAAAAGAGCTATATCGACAGAGTGCTCAGTAGATTTAGTATGGATAAGTGTGCACCAACGGACACTCCGGTATCTAAGGGAGATAAATTTAGCCTCAGACAAAGTCCCAAGAATGATATTGATAAAGAAGCTATGCAACAGTTTCCTTATGCTTCAGCTATAGGGAGTCTGATGTATGCTCAAGTATGTACGCGTCCGGATCTTGCGTTCATAGTTGGTATGTTGGGCAGATACATGAGTAACCCTAGAGTGGATCATTGGAAGGTAGTAAAGAGGGTTATGAGATACTTACAGAGAAAAAAGGAATACATGCTCACTTATCAGAGATCGGACATTTTGGAGATCATTGGGTACTCCGACTCTGATTTTGCAGGATGTCTAGACAGTAAGAGATCCACATCGGGCTATGTCTTTCTTTTAGCTGAAGGAGCTATTTCCTAGAAGAGTGCTAAGCAGACACTCGTAGCTACTTCCACTATAGAGGCAGAATTCATAGCTTATTATAAGGCATCCAATCAGGGAATATGGCTGCGAAATTTTGTCACCGGGCTGCATGTAGTAAATGGCATTGAGAGGCCATTGAAACTTTATTGTGACAATAACTCGGCAGTCTTATATTCTAACAGCAATAGGAGCTCATCAAAGTCAAAACACATTGACATTAAGTTTCTAGCTGTTAAAGAAAGAGTTCAGAGTCGTTTAGTGTCAATTGAGCATATCGGTACAAACTCTATGATAGCGGATTCCCTCACCAAAGGTTTACCACCTAAGGTCTTTCACGAGCACACTGCTCGTATGGGTGTTGTATTTTTGGATGGTGTACAGTTTTAGTGGGAGTTTGTAATTTAGTTTAGATGCTTATTGTGTGACACTTGTTTATGTTTGTTTACTGCAGTACTTTGATTATTGATGATGGTTTTCATTGTAGACTCTGTTCATTATATATTATATGATGCATTTCATATTTTCTGGCTTTCCCATTGTAGTTAACAATAAAGTTTACGGTAATGCACTAAAGGGGAAAGACTACGGTCGATCTCAATAAAGTTTCAGGTGGACCAGTTGGAAATAGACACGGTAAATCACATTGTGTGTAATTTCTATGCCACATTCCATACTCGATCTATGTCATTCGGGTGTATTAGTACGGTGATCATTGAGGGTTCTAGTTGCCATCCAAATAAGTGCAACGACGAGCGCTTTGGTTTCGTGCTGATATGTCTGATGGACGGGATTGTAACTTCGGGGATATTCAGGAATAATATGGTGTATTAATGGCCATACTTCAGTTTTGCAATATAATTGTATTTGATTCATATGTGACCCAAGTGGGAGATTGTTAGGAAATTATATTTCCTATAGTGGGCCACATATATTTTGGACAATTGTACTGGGCCATATTGTTCTTAAGCAGACCCAATAAGTGATTTAATTAGGGCTGGGTCAGAATATCCAACTGGGTATGGATACCAATGTGGATACCCTGTTAGTCACCCATTTGGGTTTGATGGATACCCAACAGGGGACTATATAAAGGACCTATTAGGGTTATGGTCCTTGTAGTCAAAAGAACATGTACGCTCAATTTTCTGTAACCCACCATCAGTTACAGAGAATTCCATCTGAGTGACATTAGGTTTTCAGGCTACAGAAGATTAAACCCTCTAGCGATTACAGTCAATTTCTTACGCTTCCGCCTCAGGTTCATTGTCCAGACTACGGTATTGAATCATGGACTCAGGTATACTCAATAAATCTCTTCCTATCAGTTTTACATGAATGTTCTAGGGTTTGTGTTTGGTTTTGCAATCCCATATATTCAAGTCTAACACTCTACACTGTCATATATCTGCTTAAGTCGGTGCTTTATTATGCTGAAGACATTGGAATATGGGACATTTATCCTTTGCCTAATATTCGATGTTGCTAGCTGTGATAAGACATGGACATCATCCGGAGCCATTATTTGATAACTAGGGATGACAATTTAGCCCGAAAATCCGTTTACCCGTGGGTACCCGATCCTAATGGGGTGAGTGGTACCCGGTTATTCGAGTTTTCGGATCAGGTTCGAGTATACAAAATAATACCCGAAGTGGGTTCGGGTTCATACATACCCATCCCCAAACCCGACCCGGTTATATATTTATATGTTATTCAAAAAGAAATATAAGTACATATGTGCATATATGAAAACATAGATACTATAATGAGAAACAACTAAGCCTATTACTTAAATAATAACCAAGCCCCAAGCCCATTATAATAAATTTATCCAACAACTTACACAGCACAATTACAAACCCACAAACATGATTTGAATACGAAAAAAAAACCTAAGCACTAATAGTAAGTAATAAGTTAGTAACAGCTGCTATTTTCATTAAGCAGCTGCAACCTTAAGGCTTCAAGTTCTGTAGACTGCATCTCCACAACCATGCAGCCACCAGCCATGCACGCCTCTCCACTTCAGGTCCACGCTTTGCTTCAATCTTTAGGTATTTCTAGACTTCATATAACCAGCTAACAAGCTAAGAGGCAAGAGCAGTTGAATAAATTCTCAAAATAAAAGACAAAAATAAGTAATTAGACAAGTTTAGGATATTATAGTGTAGGAGCATCAATTTTAGCTTTATTAGTAGAAGCATTTTTAAGCCTGTTAGATCATATGAAGTTAGTATTTTCGTTACTTTATTAGTTTCAATATATATATATATACATTTATGTCTAGCAAGTTCTTATAGATCATGAAATCTGGTTTTTGGTTTTGCTCCAGTCTTTTTTATGGTTGTGCACCTCTTTTTTTGGAGTAGATGGGGCTGCAATTGTATTCACTGCCAAAAAATAATTAAAAGTCCGTATAGGAAAGGAAAGTCCTAGATGAGAGAGAAGAGCTGATTTTCTTCGTTGTTTCATATCATAATTCACATGGTTTATTATTATTTTTATTTTCCTACACGAATCTGTTTGGTCAACACTTACTTTTATCCATAATTTATGTATGTGGTAATATATAAATGAAAAGAAATAGTACACATATTCTAAATTCTATTCGCGTACTTTTAAATTATTTGGCTAATAATTAAGTGAGACATTATTAATGTAACAACTATAATACTGACTTTAGAATGTTTAGATATTTCAATTCTTACATAAAATAATTTAGTAACTTTAAAACATGTGTCTGAGACTTTCATGCTAGACAGTATATATATAAAATATTAGGATAAGCATTATGTACATATAAAATAGAATTAATTTTGGACCAACTAGTGCAGAGTACACATTAATACATTATGTATACATAAAATAGAATTAATATCGTAAGAATTTGTGCTATTTAGGATTCTTAAGTAGGAGCACAATATGTGTATAAAATGTTAGGATAAGTATAAAGTACAAACACATGTTAGGATAATCATATATAGATTTCACAATTAGTTTAAAAAAGATGTATAGAATTCTATAAAATATTTTTTTTAATAATCTATAGAATGTTTTTCTTGTCTTTTCTTTTACACTGTTTTTTTCTCAGCAAGACAAAATCGTACAAGAGAACACCCCATTACCTTTTTACTTAAATACCTCATTTTTATTGCAAGTGAGACTATAATTGAAATATACTTACTTATTTTATTTGAATTTATATTTATTGTAGAAACTATGAGTAGTGGTAGTGGACCAGCTGAAACTACTCAATGTTCCAATCAAAGTATTGGTGATAGATCAACTCCTCAAACTTCCTCACCAGCATAACCTAAAGACCAAATATCTAGGCCAGGTACTCCTTTGAGTAATTCTTGTCCACCTCCTATAGAAATTTCTAAGAAAGGATTGGATGAGAATGTAAATGATAGTAATCTTGTTACCCTTACGAAGGAGGATTCACCTAAGGATTCTACATTACTTGCTAAAAGAAAATTGACTTTAGATATTTGGAATCATTTTAAAAGATAAAATATTGATGGGTTAATGAAGGCAATTTGTAATTATTAAGAAAGGAAGTTAGGATGTGAAAGTAAGAATAATACTAATCATTTACGTGAACATTGAAAAAGATGTCCTCTTCAAAATACAAGAGACATTAGGCAATCCATATTGAATCCAAATAAACTTGATAAGGATGGGAAAACTACAATTGCTACTTATGTGTTTGATCAAGACCAATCGAGGAGAGATTTGGCAGAGATGATCATTTTGCATAGTATCACTTTCTATGGTTAAGCATAAAGGCTTTAGGCGATACTCATTCAACTTACAACTAATGTTTGAGATGGTGTCAAGAAACACAGTGAAGAGTGATATTTTGAAGCTTTTTAATGAGCATAAGGTCAAAATTAAGTCTTTCATTCACACTATTAAAAGTAGAATTGCTATCACAACGAATATGTGGACTGCTAACAACCAAAAGAGGCAGTACATGGTTATTATGGCACATTTTATAGACAACTCATGGAAATTACATAGCTTTATATTGAGGTAATTCCTTGTTTTGTGTTTTATTCATATATAATTATATTCTGGTAATAAAGTTTAATCTTAATTGTAATTATTGTATTCTTGTTTGCTAGGTTTATCTACATGCCTCCTCTAAATAATACAAAAACTATTAATGAGGCACTCTTTCAAACTCTAATTGATTGGAATCTTGATCGTAAATTGTCTATCTTAACATTTGATAAGTGTACTACTAATGATAGCATGGTTTCAAAGATAAAAGGAAAACATGATAAAGATTCACTTTTATTGGATGAGAAATTGTTTCACCTGAGGTGTGCAACACATATTTTGAATTTAGTTATGAAAGAAGGGCTAAGTAGGTTTGAAAAAGGAATTGAGAATGTTCGTGAAAGTGTTAATTTTTAGAAGGCTACATCCAAGAGGGTAGAAAAGTTTGAAGACTCAGCTAAATAATTAGATACACCATATACTATGAAGTTAATTCTCGATTGTAAAACTAGATAGAATTGCACATATTTGATGCTTAAAACTGCTTTACTTTACAAGCCTATTTTTCGTCATTTTAGGTTATGTGAACCTCAATACAAATGTGTTCCTTCTGATGAAGATTGAAAAGTTGCTAAAGAGTTGTGTGATAGACTGGAGAGATTTTATAATGTTACTTTAATTTTTTCTGGGACTAGTTATCCTACTGCTAATTTATTTTTCATTAAGATTTGTGAGTTTAGATTGTCTCTAGATCGTTGGATTGATTTTAGTGGACTAGAAATAAGAGAGATGTCATTTGTGATGATAGAAAAGTTTGAGAAATATTGGGATGAAATTCGTGGGGTTTTAATAATAGCAAATGCATTGGATCTAAGATACAAAATGAAATCCTTCAAATACTACTTTCCTTTGATTTATGGAAGTCGTGCTTCAAGTGAACTAGAGAAGGTATATAGTAATATGGATGATTTGGTAAAGAAATACTAATTGAAGCATAAGAGACTAGAAAAGCAAAATCGTCATAAGGTTGGTACTTCAAGGATGGATAGCTCTTCTTGTAGTTCTAATGTTACTTTTCTTTCTGACTCTTCATATATTTTTGATACATGGGTGGAAAATGAGGAGACTATTAAAGAGGTGAAATCAGAGTTGGACTTTTACTTAGAAGAATTTGTCCATCCTAGAGTTGATAATTTTGATATATTGGATTGGCGGAAGATATAAAGGGTGAAATATCCTATCTTGAAAGAGATTGTTAAGGATATTTACGCTATTCTTATGTTAATTGTTGCTTCAAAGTCTGCTTTCTCTACCAGTAGTAGAGTTTTGAACCCACATCATGGTAGACTCTTATCATCGACATTAGAAGTATTGATGTGTACTCAAGATTAGTTGTGGGCTGAAATGCAAGATAAATTTTGAGTTATTGTTATACATTTTAGTTTGTACTTTTATTTTAATTATGATTTGCTAATTATTTGCTTGTATCTTTTTGTCAGATTCAACCAAATCTTCAGATGATGTTGCTATGTTTTATTAGGATAATGGTGAAGGAGATGATGTTGCTGTTATTAAGGTCAATTTATTCCTAATTATTTACTTGATTAATGTTTTACGAAAATGAAAATAATGTTATTCTTTTTTTTTAAGGCCGAATTTGACATAATAAAGGAATTCGAATAAATGACATGAAGAATAAGGGATTCGATCAAGATTGGAAATTATTTCACAATATTATGATATGTAGTTTTTTATTTATTGTTCTTTTGTGTTGGACAATTGTTATGTTTTTTAAACTTATTTTATTTTAGATTATTGTAATATGTTGGATCTTATTTAAGCTTGAGACTTCTTTAATTTTGTTTGATTTGTATGGATCATATAATATTGTGTTGAATATGGTTTGAATTTGCTTGATATTTGTGTGAAAATTAGTTATCAATATATATTTTTTCAGAAATTTTTTATCTATTTTTTTTAAACAGTTGACTGGTATATTGGTACCAGCGGGTACCCGCCTACCCTCTCGGGGAATACCTGAACCCGCCCTGCCAACTTAAATAGGTAAATGGGGCAGGTATGGGTTTGGTTTTTCCCTATGGATACAGAAGCGGGATAGCCATACTCGCTCTGAACTTGACCCGTTGCCATCCCTACTGATAATTGAAATCTTTCTTTACCAATAAACTACAAACAACTTCACCAACTTCTGGGGTTTTCTCAGCCAGTTTTCCAATAATTTTAGCCATTTTCTGAGAGTTGAACTACATTTCAACAGATTGACAATTCTTTGGGATGAGGATTTTAGTGTTATGGTCAGCAAATTGAGTCATAAGCTTCTGTTTGAGCCTCCTCATTTCGTTTTGCTTCTCCATGAACAAGAATTATGTTGGGAGGCCTCAGTTCTTCCAAGAATGCGACTCGTTTGGGTAGAGAATGAGATGTAGTGGACTCGCATATTGAGAGGAGCAGTTAAACCATTCATGAGAGTGACTTCTTTCGGTTCATTAATGATTGTTTTGGCTAGAGTCCCTTCAACCACATAACCTGGAATAACACAAGAGTTTTTCTTATCATAGCATTATATATCAAATAGTTGCCTTGACAATCCACTCTGAAGCCCACTAGGGCTTGCCATCACCACTGATGGACCCACAGCCTTAAAATTCTCGATGCTCTTTAATGGAGATATGTGCTCGAAGATGAATAGATTCGACTTTGCATTTCGGATCCTACGTTCATCGAAAGAGTCACTACAACAAAAATCTGAATTAGTGGCATTTTATTTAGCAACATTTACACAAAAATGTCACTACTATAGTATTTTAGTGGCATTTGGTCTAAAATGTCACCAAATTTATGTGTAGTGGCATTTTTCAAATGTCATTGACATTTTAATTTAGTGACATTTAAGCAAATGCCAGTATAATTTATCTTTAGTGACTTTTTTTAAGTGTCATTAAAATCTTTATTTAGTGGCATTTCTAAAATGCCACTAAATTTAAATTTAGTGATATTTCTGAAATGTCACTAAATTTTAGATTTAATGACATTTTAAAATGTCACTTATTCATTTCTAAATAATTAATTATTTTAGAAATAGTAAAGTGAAAAGTATAATTTGAAATATATATATATATATTTAAAGATACTCTTTTAAAAGATAAAAAAAAATTAGGAAAAAAAATGACTATGACATTTAAGTTTCTTTCTATTTCTTTTAAACTTTAATTTAGTTATTTTTACTTATTAGCTAACATTTAAGTTGACGTACTCATCATATTCAATTAAGTTGAAATCAAATAGAATTACCGTAAATAATTCTAAGTTATTTTTAACATTCTGGAATATAAATTAATTGCAAATATTTTGCTTCTTCTGTTATATAATGATTTTGTTTTTTAAAAAAGTGTTTTTATTTATTTATAAATTATAGATAATTGACGGAAATAGAATAAAATTAAAGGAATTTTGAAGTTATAGATTTTACTAATAGTGAAAAAGAGAAAAACGAGTAATATGATTATTTCTATCTTTTTATTATTTTATATATATGTATATTTTTTAATTTCATATTATATTAGCTGACGTATAAATTATACCCAACACACTCAGTGTAATTGAAAGTAAAAAAAGTTTTTTTTGAAAGAAATTAAATACTAAATAATTAATAAAAGAACTATAAAAGACAATATAAATTGAATAGTTCATTCCGAAAAAAAAGGTAAAAAAACTAATGCTAACATCAAAACATACCCATCTCATGTAAGTTAATTTAGACATCTTCAGATTCTTCGTTCATACCGGTTGTATCTATAAGTGATGAGTCAATAGTTATATCTTGTATATCTGTTCTAACCAAACTGATATTTTCATTATCAACATCAGTAAGTACAATACAAACTGCGCTTTGCAAATACGACTCCACGTTCTCATCATGTAATTGCACGCTCATATTATAATAATCTCTTGGATTTATTTTGAGGGCAACATGCCAACCTTTATTTTTGAGGTCTTCAACATACATTACTTGTTCTGCCTGGGAAGCTAGAATAAAAGGCTCATTATCATTCATCTTCTTTGAAAAGTTGACTATTGTACAATCTTTCTCCTTTTTAATTCCACTTCTAGCCATCCAATCACACCTGAAAAGTACAACTTGATTTCCCAGAGAATAATCTAACTCAATGATATCTGTTAATATTCCGTAAAATGTAATGTCTCCTAAAATAGGATTTTGATCTCTACTACTTGAAAAACTTTGAGTCTTGGTAGTCATAATTACTCCACTATTTTGAGTTTTTTTTTTTTTCTCAATCTCTTTTGTGTGGAACCTAAAACCGTTTATAAGATATTTTTTATATCTAGTGAAAACATTATTTGGTCTACCAGCTAAACATCTTAAATATTCAGAAATTTGATTATCACCAGAATCATATAACTCTTCTACCTATTTGTATATAGAAAAATATTAAACTTAATCTTGTGAACTCATGAACTCATTAAGTACTGCAAGGTACAAAAAACTAACCTCTTTTCGAAACCACGAGGAAAATGTTTGAATATGAATACGATCAATGGTCATTTGGGATTGACGAGAGTTTTGTTGTGCAATAATATTGCGATGTTGTCTACAAAAATAAATGAACTAAAATAAGTTATTGTATGTGTACTTTTAAGTTTATGTAATTATATCAAGAATTATTATTATTACTTGATAAATGAGTCTGCTATATTGCAATTAAATAACACATATTGGTGTGCCTTCGCCTTAATGTCCTCATCTAATGTTTTTAGTTCCTTTTTCCCTAAATGTCGACCTGTTATTTAGAAAATAGGCAATCTTTCCTGATCCAGTTCCATATTACTTTAATTTCTAGGCCTGCGATTACATTTTTTTTCCACACCTTCCACGTACCGAGAACAAAATATCAAATATTCATCAGCCAAGTAACCTTCTGCAATACAACCTTCTGGGTGATTTCTATTTCGTACATATGACTTAAACTTCGATAAGTACCTGTAATCATACTAAAGTTAATAGATTATAAAATCAATTATTTGAAATTAAATGAGGAGACTTATTTGAAAAATATGACTTACCTTTCGATAGGGTACATACAACGGTATGTAGATGGCCCAACAATTCTTACTTCATATGTTAAATGAACTACTAAATGCACTATGATATCAAAAAATGCAGGAGGAAAAATTTTCTCTAAATTACAGAGAATGACTGGTATTTTTTTTTTCAAGTTCCATAAACTCCTGTGGTCAAGCAACTTTTGAATACATTTCATGGAAATAGTTGCTTAATTCAATCATATGCAAACGAACATGCAGACTTGATATTCCCCTTAAAGCGAGTGGTAATAATTGTGTCATTATAATGTGACAATCATGACTCTTGAGCCCATTAATTTTTAGTTTTTTCATATCAATACACCTAGAAATATTGGCTGCATAACCATCTGGAACCTTGATCGTCTTCAAGAGCCTACAAAACTCACATTTTTCTTCTTTTTTCAAGGAGAAACAAGCAAGTGGTATGATTATTTTGTTCGATGCATTCTCTTTTGGGTGAAGTTCAGATCTAATACTCATAAATCTCAAGTCAAGAGGCGCATTCAAATGATCTTTATTTTTTGTATCCAAATTCAATAATGTCCCAATCACACTTGCACATGCAACATACTCTTTTTCTTTTCTAGAGATTTTTCCTACCGGGTTTTGCTCTAGTAAAGTTTTAACGAGGTGTTGTTTGGGTTGAGCTAATCTAATAGAAATATTTTGGCATGACTATCTGAAATCCAACTAGAGCTAGCTATCTACCATTTGAAGCTTATCTAGAGATGGCATCGGTCGTTCTTTTTGGATTTGAAGAATATTATATTATCTTCCATATGGGTGCCAACCTAGTTGGGATGTACCAGTAAGATAATTGTGCTTTGTCTTTTCTCAGAACTTTATCCAAAAGAAGAAATTTCCTCTCTATGAATGTGGTGTTTCCAATACATTTTTGAAGTCCATATTCAGAAAAATTCATATTAATGAGCTCTAGCACTATAGCTCAGGGGACTTAATGTTTTGGGGCGTGACAAAATTTTTATAATTAGTCACTAACTAAAATATTAAGTCACAAATAATGTGATAATTGTGCAATATGAGGTTAATTAAGATGATGTAGCATGTCAAAATTATATTGGACAAAAGAAGAACATAATATTCCATTCCAAGTGTCGGCATCCTATTGAGAGACCTCATGCCACCTCATCCTAGAAAGACTAACAAATTGTTGCTAAATGTCAACATAAGATTGGAGAATCATGCTAATGCTCTACACATACCTCTCCACCTCTTACTTGAAGCTAGGACAAGTGCCAGATTAATGTTAAGGCACATAAATAGCTATGTGTAAGATATTGTAAAGTGAATAGCAAATAACTTGACACCTCATTTTAAGGGTTACCAAGAGATATTATAAATCTACTTGTAGATAACAAGTTGCTAAGGTCTTGTTTTCTTTTTTATAGGCTACTTATTGAAGACAGAACTCCTACTTTTATTTATTAATATTTTTACTTTTCTTTCCCTAAAAACTAGCCATATCGTTTAGTCATTGTTTATACTATTCTTTTAATTTTTTTTTTCTTTTTTCTCCTATGAAAAGATCAAGCCATACCTTTGCTTTCAAATCTTATCATTTATTGCTTTTGTCCTTAGTCATTTATTCGACTATTTCTAACTAATCATACACTCAAACCTTCCTGCCATTCATTTAGTAATACCACCATCTTTCTCTTCTCCCATACATACATATAATTGACTTGTTTTACACCTGAAGTCATATTATTCGTTAGCATCACTATTGTCTTCACTATTATTATCATTTTGTTCTTTCTATTTGTCTATCTTCTAAAAGTAGTTGAAAGTGAAGAAGCGAAATGTGATGAAGATGAAGATGAAGATGGTGGATGATAACTTTATGAAAATAGAGTTATTTGTATTATTTTACTTATATATTTTGTGTGTTTTTGTGTAATTTTAGTTTAATTTAGGTTATTTATAGTTAATTTTATTTTTAATATTTAGATATAATTTTATTTAATTTTATTAGATTTTAGGTATTTAATTTAATTTGGTTTAGTTTAGGATAATTTAGTTTTATTTAATTAAATTTGGATTATTATTTTATTTGATTTAGATTATGTTTTAGGTTTAATTTTAAGTTGAATCGTGATTTAGTTATATTTTTATTAAACTCTCTATTACACATCATCTCTATGAATTGGTGCTCCCTAATAGTTAATCCCTCATAGAAATAATGTCCTAGACGCCAATTTTCGTACCTATGGTGTGGGCACATGTTCAATAACTCTTTGAATCTCTCACAGGCTTAGTATAATGTTTCGCTATCTTTTTGGGAAAAGGTTGAGATCTATCTTTTAAGGCTGTTGGTCTTATAGTGTGAGAAGTATTTATTAAAGAAAGCTCGGGTCATTTCTGCCCATGTACTTATGGATCTCGGTCTCAAAAAGTATAGCCAACTCTTCGCTTTATCTTTCAAGGAGAATGGGAAAAATTTTAACCTAACAATGTCTACTGCATTGGGTTGGCTATGGAAAGTGGCTACTACCTCTTCAAATTCCCTAATGTGCAAATATAGATTTTCACTATCTAGGCTATGGAAGATAAGTAAAAGTTGGATCATACCAAGTTTAAAATCTATTTGCGGTGTATTTTGAGGAAAAATGATGCATGAAGGTGTAGCTATGCGGGTTGGATGTAGGTAATCATTTAAAGTCCTAGCAGCATTATTCTCAATTTGATTCATGTTGGCTGGTAAATGTGTTTCTGATGAATCTGTGCTTGACCAAGAGTCAGATGAATCTTCTTCAAAATCGAGTCTTCTACTAAGTCTTCCTGTTTCGTCTCTATGTCAAGACATGTATCCAAGTGTTTTTTTTTTCTTTAAAGAAAAAGAAAGTTGTGAAGTAAACGCAAAAAGTATACACTAAGAATGTTCCCAGATCGATTGGAAAGGGTGCAAAAGGTCCCACTTAAAACCCAACGTTTCTAGACAAAACTCCCCGAGGTTTCTAGGCGAGTTGGAAGGGTCACGGTCGCAGTCCTTATTATTCTGTAATCAATCTTTCTTAGGCAATACCTTTGTGACAGATGAATCCCAGTTTTTACCGGTTACACAAACAACACAATTTTTCTAAAAAAATGAAATAAAATAAAATAATAATAATATTGAGAGAAAAAAAATAACTAATTGAAGACCTAAAGTCTAGAAAATAAATAAACCTAATTAATAAAAATAAAATCTAAACTAAAATAGAAAACAAAATCTAAAAATAAACGAAACTAAAACTAAACTAAAAAAAAATATTTTTTCAAAAATCTAAAAGAAAAAGAATGAAAGAATTGTAAACCTTTTTCGTTGATTTGGCCATCCCGGCAATGGCACCAAATTTTGTCTACGCTCAAAATATACTAGCGACTATCGCAGTATAGATTAAGGTGTCGATCCCACAGAGAAGTAAATCAACAATAAAAAGATAACGAAAAATAAAAAGAAAAATTAAAAATAAAAATAAACTGAGCAATAAATTAAAATAATCACAAAATAATAAACGAAAATACCAATAAGAGAAAAACAAGGTTTTAAGATTCACTTAATTGTTCGTTTAACTGTTACCAACTTTGATTCCTATTTTTACTCAATTATATGTTTCACATCCCAAACACATAACCGGAAAATATAGCATTTAAGATCAAATATTAATCTAAAGTATTCAATTTGAAAAACTCTTCTAATTAACACAAAAAATAATTCATCTTACTAGTTATCTAAGATCTACAATATATCAGAGGGACAATACTGCAGCAAAAGATCAACTAATAAAATAAATATAATTATAATCTAGTTTAAATCACCACATAAAGAAAGCATGACTGAATTTATATGAGAAACAAGAAAATAATATATTGAAAATAAAAATATTGAAGAATTTAACAAACCAAATTTATGAGAAACTAGAAAATAATATATTGAAAATAAAAATATTGAAGAATTTAACGAACCAAATTTATAAGCATTGAAGCACTCTCAGGAATCAAGGCTGGAAAACAGAAAAACTACACAACTAAGATCATCTCTCTAGCCTCTCTAAAAACTAGCCCAATCTCGCACTCTCTCTCTAGAAAAAGTAGAGTTTTCTCTCTCAAAATTGGTGTATTTTTTTCTCCTCATGTTTTGGCTATTTATAGCTAAAATTGGAGTGTTGTACAAATTCTCACGTTTTTAAAGGTGAAATCTGATTAGTCATATGATGTGTCAAATCTCCATAATTCTCTTTCTCTCTTTCTCTCTCTCTCTTCCTCTTTATTCACGTTTCTGGGCAGCGAGGCATAATCCCGTGCGGATGAAGGGGGTGAAATCGACGTCTAATTGGCTGAAAGAAATGTTGACTTTGACCGACGATGTGGCGACATTTAAACGGTGGAGAAACTGTGTGTACAGGAGCCGCGAAGCACCCGATCCAGCACACCAGGAAAGCTGCCGACGCCGCAGGCCCCAGCTGTCGACTTATCTCTACTCGCCAGCTCTTCTGCGTGAGCTGCACGTGCCCCATCTGATGGAATGGAGGCTCGATCAGACAGCCAGGATCTTTTCTTGCAGTTCACTTCTCACGCGCGCGAATGGCTCTTCATTTTTCTGACTTTCTTTTTTCTTTTCTTCTTTTTCATTAAACTAAGGATAGTAGAGTCACACGTACGGTTGCTAGGGTAGAATCTCAAGCTACATGTTTTGTCTGTAAGGGAGTGGAACACTTAGCTCAAGATTACCCAACCTACAGTGAGATGAGAAGGGTTTATGAAGAATAATACAATGCCTTAGGAATATTTAGAAAGCCTTTCTCACCATATTCTGACATGTACAGTCCTAGCTGGAGAAACCACCCAAACTTTAGCTGGAGGTCTGACCAAAACCAGCCTACATCATCCAATAACTGGAACACTGAGGCTCTACCACCTAGGAATTACTCTGCACCTCAACATAATACACTACCCAATAGAAATCCTTTGGAGGAAACACTTCAGGCATTTATGGAGGCACAGAATAAAACTAATCAAAAGTTTGAGTCTGTACTTACACAGGTGGTGGAAGAGAATAAAGAGATTAAGAGTCAGATAACTACGCTGGCTAGCGCTCTTACTGTACAAGAACGTGGGAGATTTCATTCCTAACTTCAGTCCAATCTGAATGGACAACACTTGGCATAAACCTCTGGCCCTGATATGCAGAATATTAAAGAGGTCAATTCCATTATTACTCGAGGTAGTAAGACTTTAGATGGTCCAACTTTACCAAGCGAAACTACCACTTCGAGTAGTACTCAAGATACTCCTCCACAAGAAGCTGAAAAGAAATTTCCAGTTAAAGTGCCTTTTCCTCAAGCTCTAAGAGACAGGAAAAATATCAGAAAATCAAGGTGAGATCCTCAAAAACCTTAAGCAAGTTAAAATTTATCTGTTTTTGTTACATGTGATCAAGCACGTACCATCATACGCTAAGGTGATCAAAGATCTATACACTATGAAAAAGAGGCACCACATCAAGAAGACTGCATTCTTGACCAAGCAAGTAAGTGTGGTAATTGAGTAGAAAACACCGCTCAAATACAAGGATCCAGGTTGTCCCACTATCACCTGCCACATAGGGACACACGAGTTCGGCCAAGCTCTTCTAGACCTAGGAGCAAGTGTAAACCTCATACCATATTTTGTATATCTGCGACTAGGCCTCGGAGAAATTAAGCCCACATCTGTGATACTGCAGCTAGCCGATCATTCTGTGCGGAGACCGAGAGGGATAGTAGAAGATGTTCTGCTGCAAATTGATAAATTTTACTATCCTGTTGATTTTCTAATCCTGGATACACAATTTGTGGTTGATATCGAGTCTAAGATCCCTCTAATCTTAGGAAGACCTTTCCTTGCTACAACAAACGCCCTCATTAATTGTAGGAATGGCCTAATGAAGTTATCGTTTGGGAATATGACTCTGGAGGTAAATATTTTCATAAGATGATGATGAGTATTATCATACTGATATGATAGACACGTTAGTAACAGAGGAGATTGACAAGAGTCCGAAGTTTGATCCTTTGAGTTATATCCTTCATAATATTGATAGTGAAAATTTGTTTTATCCTGATAATGTTAACGTTTCTGCTGATTTTAAGGCACAGGATGAGCAAAAGAAATTCTTTCAGCCATGCTTTGCACAGTTGCCTCCTGAAAAAGATAAGCCAAAACCATGCGATGTGAAGACTATGAAAGACAACTTAGCTTCATCATCTGAGAGTCCTAGACATGTGTTTGATAATAGTTGAAGAATTTTGTAGAGAAGGTAGACCAACTTGAGGAGATCACTTTGGTATCTCCTATCTACCATGATTGATCAGGTTTTATCTTTCTGTACCATATTTTCTTTTTCTTTCTTAGGTTATGTATTTTTGTTTTCTTTAGTTTGTTTTCATCCTCTTCTCTAGCCTACTCATTAGAAAGCCTACACTTCGTGTGGAAACTCTATCACTCAGGTGTATTTTATCCTTTGCTCTTTTCTTTTTATATTTTGTGACAGTGAGGACACTGTCTGACTTAGGTTGGGGATGGTCATATATGCATGCACATTTTTAATGCACATATTTTTCATGCATGTACAAAATTTTTCCGAAAAAAAAATTGAAAGAAAAAAGTTTTTCGTATGACTCAATTTGATGATCGAATACTGATGATAAGATTTGATTTTACTAATTAAATTTCTTAGGAAAAATGATGAGTGTTGTTTTTATCTGTGTACTTGATTCTTATGTTAGTTTGATTTTTGCTTATGATTCTTGAAAATTTTTGAGTACTCAATTGCATTTTAATTATTTTGTTTACTTAGAGAAAGTTTATGTGATTAAGTAAATTTCTAAAATCTCATCAATAAGCTCTAGAACCTGTTTGATTATTACTTGAGGCGAAATCCTAGACTAAGCTATATTAGAGTTATGATTTAGGCCATTTTTGGATCGCTTGAGCCTTTCAAGCCTACCGAAGACATTTGATTATCCTTAGTTTATCCCTTTGAGCCTAATTTTTATCCTTTTCTTTGTTACCCATATTTTTAGCCTAAAGCATATAATGATTTCCTGCATCTTACCTTTTGCCTTATAGCACATGTGATCTTTATTGAGCATATTTTATATTATATGATATTATGAGAGGAAGGGTAGTGTTTTGAAATATCTTTTTGAGACTGAAAAAAAAAGTGATATACCCTTGTGAAAAAATGATAAAAATCATAAGTTTGAGGGTATAGTACTTGAAAGAAAAAAAGTGAAAAAAAAAAGCGAAGAAAAAAGAAGTTTGAAATAAAAAGAAAAGTGAAGTGCAGAAAGAAGTGGAAAATAAGTTTGGGGGTATATCAATGAAGTGTTTGAGGTGAAGTTTTATAAAAATCTGAGAATAATGTGCTTTGGGTGATTTGAGCCATAAAAATGACTGTTATCCTACCTTTACCCTAGCCATACGTTATAAGCTTAAATAAAATCCTAATGATCTTTGGTGCAGTATTGGTCTACATTAGTGGAGAGTGATATGAAAAATAAGCTTATGAAGTTTATTTATCATCTAGAGATTGTACATGTGTCACTTGTTTGCATAAACTGATCTGGGTTGTGAAGGATTACATGTAATTGTTCACACACACACACACACTCGAGAATTTTAAGTGAGGTTAAATTGGCATTTGAATTGAAATTCTAGACCATTTGCAGTGTTCAGAGTTTTTCTTTGAGTTTTATATTATGTGAAATCTTTGAGGCAAAAATTTTCGAGAGTTGAACTGAGTTATGTTTAGGTGTTTAGATTTTTTCTTTTAGGTTTTTCTTTTCTTTTGTTAGGGACTAGCAAAGTTTAAATTTGGGGGTGTGATAACTCTATAAAAATAGAGTTATTTGTATTATTTTACTTATATATTTTGTGTGTTTTTGTGTAATTTTAGTTTAATTTAGGTTATTTACAGTTAATTTTATTTTTAGTATTTAGATATAATTTTATTAGATTTTAGGTATTTAATTTAATTTGGTTTAGTTTAGGATAATTTAGTTTTATTTAATTAAATTCGGATTATTATTTTATTTGATTTAGATTATGTTTTAGGTTTAATTTTAAGTTGAATTGTGATTTAGTTATATTTTTATTCTGATATAGATTAAATGAAAAAGAAGAAAAAAAAAGGAAAATCGGAAAAATGAAGAGCCAATCGCGTGCGTGAGAAGTGAAATGCAAGAGGAGATCTCGGCCGTCCGATTGAGCCTCTATTCCATCGAACGGCACGTGCAGCTCACGCGGAGGAGCTGGCAAGTGGAGACAGGGCGACAATTGGGGCCCACGGTGTCAGCAGCTTTCCAAGTGCGCCGGATTCGGTGCTTCGTGGCTCCAGTAAACCCAGTTTCTCCACCATTTAAATGCCGCCACATCGCCGGTCAAAGTCAACATTTCTTTCAGCCAATTAGACACCGTTTTAATGCCGATTTCACCCCTTTCCTGCACGGGATTATGCCTTATTGCCCAGAAATGTGAATAAAGAGGAAGAGAGAGAGAGAGAGAGAAAGGGAATTGTGGATTTTAAGCTCTCGAGTGTTTACTTCCTCCCTAACTCTCCACACTTGAAATGAAGACTTAGGTATATATTTAAAGGCCTCCAAAGTGATTTAGGCTAGGTAAAATATGAACCATTTGATCAGATGGTATCAAGGGTCAAGATTGGCCCCAAAAACTCCCTGACAAGCACCGCGGCGGTCTCGGTTCTGGAAATTAGCATGACAGTTTTTCTTCCCGGGAGCGTTGTTTCACCGTTTTAGCTCCGTTTTTCCGGATTTTTATTGCGTTGCATTCGCATCGGACTCAACTTTTATCCACAAGGGCCGAAATACTCATATTTGATGTCAATTTATTTTGATTCTTATTTATTCACAAGAACTATAAAATAAAGTAAAAATACATCAAACCAACAAAAATACTTGAGATCTTATAACTATTTGAGCTGAATAATACTTAATTTGTGAGTGAAATAATCACTCATCAATATTTAAGAAAGTATTCAGTGGTTTCACAAGATAACATATATATATATGTGTGTGTGTGTGTGTATATATATAAGAAAAAAAATTTTAAAGTTTAAACCAACTTACTAGTTGAGTATTAAGTTCAGCAGTTTCAACAATATTTTCTTTCCCAATATTTTCTTGTTGCCTTTTGATCTTATTGTTACTTTGCACTGTGTTTTTGCTTTTGTTTCTCTACGACCAAATTAATAAAAAGTTAGTTTATTATCTCAAATAATCAAATCAAATAATAAAAGAAAATGATCATTTTCAAGCTTTTGCTTCAATTCCTTCCCTTTTCATAAGTGTTTTTATTATGACCCTCCTCATAAGATGTGCAAGTAATCTTCTTTAGGAAATGACCAATTCGTATAGTAGATGTTGGAACTTCATCCAACTCCTTAATTCTCAACGTTTTTGGCCTCCCTGGTTGCTTCACAATAGGTGGTGGTTCTAGGAGTTTAAAACTGTTGGAACTTCACCCAACTCCTTAATTCTCAACTTTTTTGGCCTCCATGGTTGCTTCATAATAGGTGATAGTTCTAGGGGTTTATGATCATTCTTAAACCACACTGACTCTTTTCTTTTCCAAGTATAACATGCTTATAAGCATCCACATATGTGGTTTTCAAGTATGCTTCATAGATGTAGTCTTTAGGCTCTTCATTTTTGCTATAAATAACTAACATAGCATGCATGCAAGGGATTCCCATAAAATCTCATTGCCTACAACTACAAATTTTCCTATCCAAGTCGACCATACTAACTAGTATGATGCCAACACTAAGTTGGCACTCGCTAGCACCACACCATATCGGTTCAAATTAAACTGCCTGAATTTTGACTTAGCATCTTCTACCAACTTAGAAATCCTTGGATCAATTTCTTCAAACTATTTCTCTATATATTTCCACAATTTGTCCATCTCATATTAAGTTTCGTTCGAATCCTTTCTCGCATCAAGAATATTGGAAGTGCTTTTGCCTTTGAAATGCTATTTTCTCCATTGAATGACTCGTACAAGTTGTTGAGCACCATGTCACATTTTCTGTGGTCCTTGAAGTGGCTTCTTGATCACTGACTTGCTGGCCTTTTTTTTCTAGCCACTTGTATGCTTCTTCGTTTAACTCTTTGATCTCTTCTATCGCTTCTTTAAATTCAAGAAGCGTTGACTCTTTTGCAACCTTCCATAGTTTAATCCTAAGTAGATCACCTTTGAACATTTTTTGAAAGTTTGCATAGATATGCCTCACACAATTCTTATGCTCAACATTCTCCAATATTTTTCTAATAGACATCTCCAACTATTTTTTGTCGATCTGTCATGAATGTTATTTCATAATCATTATTGAAGTCTAAACCAACTTATAAAAAATGTAAAAACCATTTCCATGTTATATAACACTCCTTTTCAACTAAAGTATATGCTACTGGGTAATATGAATTATCTGAATCAATTCCAATGGCCAACAATAGTTGTGCTTTATGTATTTTTTTCGTATGATAGTCATCAAACTCCAAAATATTTCTACAACATCTTTTTCTATCCTCTCTTGCCTACAACTAAATAAATATGAATCCTTTTAAATATTGGTGTCTCATCCACATCCGTATAATTTTTAATTATCACTGTCGAATCTAGGTTGGATCTTCTCAACTCTTCAACATATCCCATAGAATCCATATTGCATTTTTTAAGGAACCCTCATACAAAACATCAACCTTCCTATTTGCTCTATATACATAAAGCTTAGATGCTCGCACTGTGTAGTTTGTTCTGTGTTCTAATTTGGGCCATGAAATCATCAACAGAAAAATTCTTCTCAGGTTTTAGGCTATGTTTGGTAGAGAGGAAAGAAAGTAGGAGTGAAGGAAAAATTAGGAGGGAAAGAAAATGTGTATGATGGAAAGGAAAGTGTCTTTCCTCAATTGTTGTTTGGTATGTAGGAAAGAAAGAAAATTAGTATATTTTAAAATGACTATTTTGCCTTTTTTATTAAAATTTTAAAAATAGTATACAAGGTTAATTTGGTAAATTTACTTTAAAACATTTGTAAAAAAACTTTTCCTCTTCCTTTTCTCTCCATTTTTGGGAGGAAAATATTGGAGTGGGTCCCACCATATTTTTTCCTCCACTTTTCTCTTCCATTTTCTCTTCCCTTCCCTTTTCCCTCTTACCAAACAACCCAAAATTTTTTTTCCCTCCACTTTTCCCTCAAAACTTTTCCTTCCTCTCCCTTTTCCTTCTTACCAAACTTCCTTCTTACCAAACATAGCCTTAGAGTATTAATGTATCTCTGAAATAGCCATCTACTATTTGTAAGCTTATTCTTTAAAGTCTGTGGACATGCGTATTTGTCGTTATAAGTTTTCGTTATCACTCTAGTTTTTTTTTTTAAAAAAAAACTATGAATCAAAAATCTTTTCTTTGCACTTAACTTTAACCCAATCCTTATCATTCCCTATGAATTCTATACTCTTTCCATTGTTATACCATACTCTCCAACAGCTTGTCTGAACATTGCAGTATTTTCAAACACCAACTCAATCCTGAAAGTGGGGTCCTTCATATCGGTTTTTGAATTAAACACTAGAAACTTTGGAGTTCTTTTGATAATCTTCCTAGTATCTAATATTGACAAGTCTTTGATAACCATCATTTGTTCTTCATTTAGTCCACTGCCTATGCTCAAAATATACTAGCGGCTATCGCAGTATAGACTAAGGTGTCAATCCCACAGAGAATTAAATCAACAATAAAAAGGTAACAAAAATAAAAAGAAAAATTGAAAATAAAAATAAACTGAGCAATAAATTAAAATAATCACAAAATAATAAACGAAAATACTAATAAGAGAAAAACAAGACTTCAAGATTCACTTAATTGTTCGTTTAACTATTACCAACTTTGATTCCTATTTTTACTCAATTATATGTTTCACATCCCAAACACATAACCGAAAAATATAGCATTTAAGAATAAATATTAATCTAAAGTATTCAATTTGAAAAACTGTTCCAATTAACACCATAAATAATTCATCTTACTAGTTATCTAAGATCGACAATATATCACAGGGACAATACTGCAGTAAAAGATCAACCAATAAAATAAATATAATTATAATTTAATTTAAATCACCATATAAAGAAAGCATAACTGAATTTATATGAGAAACTAGAAAATAATATATTGAAAATAAAAATATTGAAGAATTTAACAAACCAAATTTATAAGCGTTGAAGCACTCTCAGGAATCAAGGTTGGAAAATAGAAAAACTACACAACTAAGATCATCTCTCTAGCCTCTCTAAAAACTAGTTTAGAATGCAATTGGTGATCAAAAGACATATTTGGTAGTTAGGTGAATTCAATCCCATACTACATTTGTGCATAGAGTTTCCATATTTTATTTTTGTATTTATTTTTATATTTATATTTATTTAATTATAAATTCATTTAATTTGGTTGCCTTGATAAAGTTAGGTCATGATAATTCTGATACTTAACGATAATTTAATACCCAATTTCTCGTAGGAACGACAACTCTATATTTATCACTTTATTACTTATTTACGACCTGTACACTTACGGTTATTTTACGTATATGCATTTAGCATAACAAATATCTTAAGTTGTGATATAAGAGACTTGTCTATCACTAATAGATTATAAAGAGGATAATAATTGGTGGACTGCAATCTCACAAGCTTTTGATGTTGTGGCCGGCGAAGGCAGCCAAACTAAAATCCCAATAACTATCTAACCTTTCTTCTAGTAGACTTAATATTTTGAGTTATTTTAATTTAACACTAGGATTCCTACAGCTTAAAAAGCCTCAAAGCCACAACAAGTCACATAACATAGTACACAACATAGCCTAGTAAACCTTCCATACAGACCTCCCAGATGTCCAGTTCAGATGCCCAACTTCGTAGAGATTCTCAGTTACAAGGATAATAAGAAGTACCAATAATGATGTCACAAGAATAATATATGTTTTTCTTTTTTAATGACTTTGCTAATATTCAAATATGTTTTTCAAGCAGGGGTATTACTTTTGGAATTTTAGTTTTAGTCACATATTTGGAATTCTGATATTTTTAAGTACTTGTCTATATTTGTGATGCCAAAATAGTAAACATTGTTCAAAACATGGTTAAGGCTCTCTGTTTGAATGTGTTCTCTCTACTGATGCAGTTTTCATGAAGGTAAGTATTTGACAATTACTTATTTAGTCACTATTTCTTATATTAATTATCTATATAGTTTTTAACCAATCATATCATATAAAAATCCAAAATTTATCATTTATTTATCACACAATAATATATACATTACATACATTATAGGCTATTCATGCAAGCTGCTCAAGTAGAACGGGAAAAGGGACTTATACAAGACTAGAGATACTGGGTTCGATATATGTATGCATTATACATTATTGTTCTAACTATTTTTTTTCCTATATACCTTTATTAATCATATAGAGAGTAAAATTAGTCACACTTGAAAGGTTTCCACTGATTATTTATAAGAATTCAAAATTTTTACTTTTTATTCCCCAACGTTAATCAGACCCTCAATTTTATATTCTAATAGAATATAATCAACATTTGGAATACAATGTAACATATTTATGTAAGTAATGTACACATTAGGAAAATGTAAATAATTAATTCTTTGTTTATTATTTTATATGTCGTGGATAATGCATAATTGGAGCCACAAAGATAGTATAAAGATACTGAAAAATTTTAGTACACGAAAACTTATTTTTGGAATCAAACCAAATAGAAAAATGTGAAAGTGATTGAGTTTTTCCTTTCTCCTGCTCTCAATTTAATTATTTTAGTTTTTTTCTTACACCCAATTTTTTTGGATGCTTCATGTGCTTTGCTTAACAAAAAATGTGAACGATTCAAGAAAACTAGGCCAAATTGTGTTTTCTAATACAACTTCTTTTTTTTTAATCAATATATTAACCATATTATTGTTTGTAGTCATGATAACTTCAATAGTTCATTGTTTTATTTCCTTATTTGTCATGTTCAAGATAGTACTCAATAATTAAAAAAGAAAAACTCACATTTAGTTCAGTAATCCAAAGATCTTACAATGACGCACTTTAGTACATTATTGATATTTATAATATGAACTAAACTAGCATAACATTGTGCAAAAAACCACAAAAAAGAACTCTAATTTAACCTATTTTTCAATTTACTTTTTTTTTCTTTTGGTAATAAGATTCTGCATTAAAGGGAAAAGGACAAAGAAGCTTGACAGCCCCAAACTTACTTATTTCTTCATCTTTCCTCTCTATACTCAGTAGCAAACTAGGAATGATTTTCTTCATTCTCATAGGCACATGACTATCAATCCAGGCAAAGTAGCCATGACTGCTACTTGATTTATTCTGGATAAATCACAACATATAAAAAAAAAAAAAAAAGTTAAAAAGCTAAAATGCAAAACAGAACAAAGCATATACTCTATGTCTAACAAAAAATGATAACATTAAACCTTTTATAAGTATTTGGACACCTATAGAATAATCTTTCGGGGTTGGCATTGGTCTATGATGTCCTAATTACTGCCCCCCTCCTACAACGACAAATCCTCGGTTGTGGGTCACTCAAATAGCCATTGTTTTCTTCAATCATCCACGAAACTCTAGATGCTTCAGACATTTCGAATGTAGATTCACTCATCATACCTTTGTATGGTGTTCTCTTAAATTCTCTTGTCATTAGCAATCTCAAACTAAAATACCCTAATTCGATTTAGGATTCATACGAAGGAGAAAAAATAGTGATTCATGCCTGTAATAAGGCTAGGTGAGTGGAAGATATATAACGAGAGAAAACTCTTTTAACGCTGTTTTTTTGGTTTTTGGGCAAAATGATACAACTTTTTTTTCCCAAATTTGGAGCAAAACATGTCAAAATCAATTATTTTGAGGTAAACTGTCTGTTACACTTGACAAAAGTTAGGGAGCAGTGGGGTAATTTGTTTTTGGCTTATAGTAACTATCTATGAGTGTTTTCAGACTATTGCCTTCATATTTGTGATATGAAATTAACAATCTCATTGCTGATTTTTGGTAGGATTCATCCAAAGGGGAAAGAAACTACATTGGTTATTTTGGGATAAAATGTGCTTTATCCAAATAGGGAAAGAATCTACATTGGTTTTTTTAAATTATGGTGGAGAGAGAAATTTGAAATGTTGATAAAGCATCATCCTCCCTACCTTTGATTGTTTATGTTCAAAAATGATTAGAGATGATCCTATGAGCCCAATTTGTGGGGATGGCTTTGAAATGTTGAATGAATCCATTTTTCATTCTCTTTTTCTTTGTTGATATACTGGCGAAGACTGATGTGAAAAAATAGATCGGTAAGTAGAAACATGTACTCCTGGCTTTAACCCTTTTATTTAATTATATTAACAAAGAGAATTTTATGATGATTATTACGGTATTATGGTCTATTTGGTTTGAGAAAAATGGGTTTGTACATGAGAAGCCTAGCAGGATAGCAAAGTTCGTTGTTTCATGGGAATAATGTTACTTTAAGGAGTTTTAAAATTCTGCTGATGATTATTTGATTAATGAAACTGATGAGTTTCCTCATTGGACCTTTAGGAGAGTTGTCTAAACTTAAATCTAGATGCAACTATTAATTTTTAATTTGGTCATGTGAGCTTCGGTTTTGTTATATGAAATCACAAAAGGAGATACTTTGGCTACTAGAACTTATTTCATTTGTATATGAACAAATATTATCATTGTCGAATGCTTAGGTACTGTTTGGTAATATTTTTATTTTTTGTTTTTTTAAATACAAAAATGAAAGTACTTCTTTTTATTTTGTTTTTTGTATTTCAAAAACAAAAATGTATTTGGTACCAACGTTGTAATTTTTGTTTTCTAAAATAAAAAAATAAATACATATTTGGTAACTAGCACTTTTTACTTTTGAAAGTGAAAATCAAAAGGGAGAGTAATAAAGGAAAAAGGAAAGAGAAAATAGAAGAGAAAAAAATGGTATTTATCTAAATAAATTTCATAAGTGGTATTTTTCAAAATTAAAGTTTTAAAAGTGATATCTTTCTAAATATTTTTGCAAATTTTTGAAAAAAATTACCAAATTTTACAATTATATTTTGAAAAATACCACTTTTAAAATTTTTATTTTGAAAAATACAACTTTTAAAAATATTTAGAAAAATACCATTTTTACATGAGGCTAGAGAGAAAATGAAAAGAGAAATAGTGATGAGAAAGAAAATGTTAATAGAAATAATGATGTGAGTCTAGATATGTTTGAATTTTGATACTAACATTCTTATAAAATTGTTTAAAAAAATTTTAAAAGTAAGAAATTTTTATTTTCAAAATTTTAAAAATTTTGTTGTCAAATTAAAAAAAATGAAAAATAAAAATAGTTTTACCAAACATACTTTTGAAAAATATTTCTACTTTTTTTATTAAAAAACAAAAAACTGTTTAGATAAGTGGTTACCAAACAAGTCTCTAGTTATCAGATTTGGCATAAGAATTGCACAAGAAGCTGGTCTTATTCCCATGTTACATTGAGACTGACTGTCAAACTTTGGTGAATCCGGTGAAAGGTATATCTAGTCCTTTATTAGAAAATAGGTAAATTGCAAAGGGTATCCGTGATATAGTGGGTATGAATTCAGTCATCTTCTTACTTATATTCCTAGATTTTGTGGTAGCGTTGTTCATTCTTTAGCCAAGAAGGCTATTGAAAATAAGGGTTCTTTTGTGTGGTTTAATTCAAACCTTGATTAGGTTTCTTATGTTGTAAACATGGATGTAATTCTTTCTATAGATCAATAAATTTATGAGTTATTTTATTTAGAAAAAAAAACCTTCCCCCAACTCCTCTTATGGAAAATACCGTAACCACCTTCTTTTTTTTTTTTTAATTTTCTTTCTATAATTTGTTGATATTACGAGTGAAAAACCCATAATAGCCAGGTGAGCTTGACTAGACCCAGCCAAGACGTCTATTTTCACATCTCGATTCGCTCGTCCAGTTAAGTTTGATTGATCTGGTTGAGCAAATTGATCATCTTCTCCATTTGCTGATTTTCAGCTTGAAAAATCGCAAATTTGAGCTTCAAATCTACAATAATGTGCTTTTATATCGATACTACCTTCTAAGTATCAAAAAGCTCAACTTGTGAACGATATTTTGACTTACCAGACTTCAAATCATCATTTAGAGAGGAAAAAAAAAAGAGAGAGATGCTTTGGAGTTTTCTAAGAAACGCCATTATAGGAAAGATGGAAGTTAGGGAAAACTGCAGCAAAAGTACCTATTTTTAGTCAAAATTTATATTTTAATATCCGATCTTTTTTTCTGACGGCAATAATACTTTCCGTCTAAATTTTGTAGCAACTGTTAAATTTTTCCGTTAAGTGCCACTTCAAGGGACACGTGTCACCATCTGAGATATTATGTCATTTTAAAAACGTAAGAAAATGAATAAAAATTTATAAAAATAAAAAATAAACTCAAAAAAAGAAATAAATAAGTTTAAAAAAATAAAAAGCCCATCTTATTCTTCTTTACTCTATTTCTCTCTCTCAAATTCTTCTTCTCCAAAATCCTCCATTAACGGAGGAAAATCTATCTCTCTGTCTCTCTTTCTATTATTTTTCTTCACTCTCTCTCTCCCTCTCTCAGATTCTTCTTTCCCAAAATCTACCATTAATTGAGGAAAATCCATCTCTCTCTGTCTCTCTATGTCTTTTTCTATTTTTTTTCGGTTCAAATTTTCTCGAGGAGGAGCTTGGATATCGGGTTCGAGTCTGGAGCCAGAATGCCGAGATAGATCGAGTTCTAGAGCGACGCAGTGGTCGATCAGTGCCGGAGGAATTCGTCGTCGTCGTTTTCATCGTCCCCGGAGAGATTCTTCAACAAGCCCAGGTCCGAAATCCCCAGTACGTAGAGCAAATAGGATCCATTTTGAGGCATGGCGGGTGGAGCGAATCGGATGTATCGGAGATAATGGAAATGGTTTTAGTAGATAATCAAGTGGTACTCGATGCTCTGCTTCTCAAAGTGGATCGGTTCTCGGATTCACTCCAGAAGGCGGGTTGGAGGTTCGAAGAGGTTTCAGATGCATTGGGTTTTGATTTTCGATCGAGAAAGGAGAAGAAAAACCCAGATAGATTTTCCTTCATCAATGGTAGACTTTTTACTATTTGTATCCTATATTGCTCAAATGTAAACCCAGATGGATTTTTCTTCATTAACTGAAACAAAGAGGGTGAAGAAGAAGAAGAGTGTTTTTTTTTGGAAGTATTATGGAGAATTAACACGAGTTGGATGTACCTAGACCCGATTCAAAAGTCGGTTATTTATATTCTCGGGTGCTTTTTTTAGTTAATTAAAGCATTGTGTTTCTTGTTTAATTTTTGTTCCGAAAGAAACGATTTCTGTTTTGAACCAGTTCTTGCTCAAGAAGCCAAACGATCCCAAAGTGAGAATCTGGTGTTTGACTCTTGTTTTAATAACGATTTTTCTTTTTTATTTTCTTAAATTCTATATATATATATATATATATATATTATCATCTATATATTCTACTTTTCGTTTATTTTTTTAAAACTTATTTTTTTTTTGAATTTATCTGAATTGATTTCCTTTCTTTGAAATTATTTTAATTTTTTAAACTTATTTATTTCTTTTTTTGAGTTTATTTTTTATTTTTCTAAATTTCTATTCATTTTCTTACGTTTTAAAAATAACATAATACCTCAGATGGCGACATGTATCCCCTGATATGGTACTTAACGGAAAAATTTAACGGTTGCTACAAAATTTGGACAAAAAGTATTATTGCCGTAAAAAAAAAAGATCAGGTATTAAAATATAAATTTTGACTAAAAATGGGTACTTTTGTCATAATTTTCCCTAGAAGTTATTATTGCCTCTAGTTTATTAACTTAACATTTTTCTTTATAAGGCTATAAAACTAAAGGACTCATTTTGTTACTATTATCATTATTATTATTATTATTTATATTTGGATAAACACTACTTCAACTTATTTTGTCAGTTTGTAGCACATAATAAACATTCAAGGAAAAAGTTACCTAAAAAAATTTAAGGGAAAAAAGAAGGCAATTTAATTTAGGCATTTATACATAAACTAAAGAAAAAGATTCAAGAAAACATGTATTGACGAGGCAACTCCTTAGTTTGTTTTTCGTTTTAGTCACTCTTTAGATTGTATTTCATTTGTTTAGGGGTTCCAGGTAAAATGACTTTGTTTTCATAATTTTTTTTTGAAACTCATTGTATTTTAAGAAATATGGGAAAATCCCTTTGAATTTGATTTTTTATTATAAAAAATGCCTCATAATATGATTATGTTTAAAATTTGACATTTTCATATTATAAAAATTAGGAAAATTTATTGAACTAACAAAATTACCCTAAGTAAATTGTAGATTTAGACTTAAAATAAATTTAAAAATTGTCTATAATAGTTTCTAAATAATATTTTAATTTTTCAAGTAACCTCACAAGTAATAAAATAGTTTCCAAACATTTATCTACGTATTCAAACACAAAGTAAAAATATAGTATAAACCTAAATCTACCATCCATTAAGAGTAATTTTATCATTTCTTATTAATTTAGGAAAATGAGAGAGACATGCTCTACGATATTTGGGCAAATATTGCGAAATATACGATGCGGCCCAAATCACTTAAGTTTGTACAAAATTTTTTGAAAATTGTCACTTTTTCAGTTATAAGGTACAGTAAGATGCAATGACACTTTCGTAAATAAAACTATCTTTTTGTAGAAACACCTTTCTAATAAAAAGTGTTTTAAACTAACTAAGAGTATTATTGGCTCCATTGGTTATTACAACTCTCTTTCTCTTTGCAACTATGGGTTCAAGTCCCATCTCTTGAGCTTTCTTTTTTCTTTTCTTTTTTTTTTTTTCTTTTTGTTTTGTTTTTTTTTCTTGTATTTTTTTTTTAGGTTACTCCTTTTTTCACTTTTTCGTTTTTTTAACAAAAATTCTCTTTTCTATTTTACTTTTCTTCCTTTCATTTTCTTTTTTTTTTCATTTTCTAAAATTTTATTCTCTTTTAATATTTATAAGAAAAGGAAAATGTTTTTTTTTTTCATCTTTTCAAAAAAGATTTTTTTTTTCCATTTTTTAAATCCTGTTTATTTAACTCTTTTCCTCTATCTATTTTTCTCATTTTTTTAATCCTTTTTATTTATCCCTTTTCTCCACCTATTTTTCTCATTCTTTTTTTCATTTTTTGAATTCGATTCTCTTGTACCAATAAGTACTTTGGTTACTATAAACCAGTAATCAAATTGGTTCTAACAATAACTAGCAACGAAATAATTTTAATGAGTGAGCTAGAATAATGATTTAGACTGGATGATGAAATTGTGTATAATTATTAGAAATGGAATTGTTGCACACCAAACACTCGATAAAATTGCTCAATGACAATTAAGTAGAAATCTTCATGGTTTCTTGTGATTTACTTAGCTACATGGTATTCTGCAAAAAAGAAACCGTGATAGTTTCCAGAATATCTTCTTGGTTTCCTGTAATTTACTTAGTTACAGGGCATTCTGTTAAAGGAAACTACGAAAGTTTCTAGGAAACTACGAAGATTTTCTGTGATTTACTTAGTTACATGGCACGTTGCAAAGAAGAAACCATGGTAGTTTTATGTGATTTATTTAGCTAAGGGTATTCTGCACAAAAGAGACCATAATAGTATCCAAGAAATAGTCATGGTTTCCTATAATTTACTTACGTACATGATATTCCACTAAAGCAAACTAAACTGGTTTACAGGAAACTTTTGTGGTTTTCAAGAAACTTTTGTGGTTTCATGTGATTTACTTACGTACAGGATATTCTGCTTAGGAAACTAAATTGGTTTCTAGAAAACCTTTATGGTTTCTAGAAAACCTTTATGGTTTCCTATAAAAAGAAAAAAGATGACTTGTTTACTAAAATTTCACTGCGTTCTCTAGCTCCCAAAGTATTTAAAAAAATGTCCTAAAATGTCGTACAAAATTTATATTATTTTTGAAAGGTCGTAAATTTGGTAATATTTTTTGAAAAATAGGTATAAGTGTCCAAAACCCTATTAATTTTCCAATTTTAGTTTATATGAGAAAGTCGGATTCCAAAAGTAGTCAAATTAGAAAGTTCTTTATAATCAAAAAATCAAATTCAAGAAAGTTATACTATATTCCTTAAAATATAGGAGATTTCATTAAAAAAAAAATTGAAATATAAGTTATTTTATGATGCTTTCTCTATTGGAATGTCCTAAATTTTTCAAGGTATATGAAACAGAGGTAAACAATTATTAGAAATGTGTAAGACACAAGTTTTATTTATTTATTAATTCATTCTTTTGCAAATAGATAATAAGTGGTTTTTCAAATTGTTTGCATTAAAATTAACATTTTATTATTTATCTATATCTTCCATGGTTTTGTTTAAATGTTTTGTTAAAAAATTATGGTTCTGTGACTCCTTGATTTTATAAACAGTCTTACCAACTGTGGAACATATTAAAATCATAAAACCGAGAAAAAAATAATAAATGTCTTGCGCATAAACACATAAATTATTGTAAAACTTACAAATTCGCCTATTTATCTTTTGGAAAAGCTACCGAATAATTGTTTTTTGGTACATTCCAGTTTAATTATTTTCATATTAGATTATTTTAAGTTTTTTGCAAGATTATAACTTAAAGCTCATCAATTAACATTTATGAAAATTTCAAGTGTATATATATATGATGCATAATTATAATTTCATGAACAAGGGAAAATTAGGTATGTGTATCATGTGGAAAATGTCACATAGGAAACTATTTTCATTTTGTATAATGGTTTTAATTAACATTTCACAAGCCATCCCTTATCTTCTTCCCTATGATGAAATACCTTCTATTTTGTTGCATCTAGATTTGCGTTCTTTTGCTAGATGTGTCAAATTTTGGTGTTGCACTCACAAAACTTTCGATGGGTACATTATGTGTTGAAAGATGCTTATTAAAGTGTAGCTTCCTTCCTAAATAATTTTACGAGCTTTCATTAATTTTAGATTGGAAAAGGTTGTATAAGCCTGCATCCTTTGTTCTCGCTTATATGTCAATAATTGATAGCTCGTATGCCTTCTAGAACAAGGTGTTGTAAATTAACCTAGAAAATAATACATATTCAAGTTTCAATATGAGAACTGATAAAAGTTTCATTATTTAACTATGTTATTATTTTAATTTAAATCATTACATTATGCTTTAATAAAAACAATTGATTATTAAATGAAAATTTACTGTTTCATAATCCTATGTATATATATTTTCAAATTTTACTAACAAATGAGTGTCGGTAAAACTTAGTATAAAATGACCATGTATTTGTTCATGTATCTGTTATCCTTTGTAGATGGTTGAACCCGATCAGCTTTTACTTTTTAGAATTATATCAAATTGAACATTCAAATTGTATTTTTTTCAATTAACTAATTGCCTTAATTTTTAGCACTTATCAAATCTATCCCTCCGTAATCAACTAAGTTGGGGAAAATTGAAAGAAAATAATATGATTTCCCTTGCAAAACAATAAACTCGAAATTGCCCTAAATCAAGTAAAAATAAAACTAAAATTTTAAAAAATCAAAATGAAAAACAAATAAAAACTACAATCCATTCTCTTCACCGTCGTACTTCCACTCTATCCCCCTCGAAGGGATTTCATTTTCACTGCGTTCGTGTTTTGATATTTGATGTTATTATTTTTTTCTGTCCAAGTATTTGGGAAAGTTATTGTTTTTAAGGGCAAATTTTCCTAGGACTTATTAGACAAATACGGTTTTCTATACAAAAGATTTTAAAAATACGACCAGGCGGAAAATAACATAAAAATATGACTTCAGATGTAATACTTTTATATTTATATGGTCTGACATACTTTTAATACGACTTAACCGCCAAAGGAAAAAAAAAAAAAAAAAAAAATTGCCTCCTGACACGCGTTGATGCACGCATGAGAAAGACGCTGCAATTATTCTTTTACCTTTTTTTTTTAATTCAATTATTACTTTGGCTTTTGACAACTTTTTGCTTAAAAGTTGTAATTTTTTTACTTAATTATTTTATTCATCTTTTTTGGTTATTGTTTTTCCAAAATTTAATTTTGTTGCTTTTATTATATTTCCTATTTTAATTGAGTGAGTATTTTTTAGATATTAATAACTACAGATTTTAATTTGAACTATCCCATTTTCTAAAATAATTTTTTATATTGACATATATCAAAAAAAGGTCATTTATTTTATCTATTTTTCTCAATAAGGAATCCTGAATTTTCTTCTAATTTCACGAGATACCATAAGTAACTTAGTAGGATACTTATGGTAACCTTACTTAGATATTATTAATTAAGTGGGTGACCCTTGGTATCTTGCTTGGATACTAGTAATTAAGTAGGTGACCTCTCTTCTTTTTTTTTTTTTTTTTTTTTTTTTTTTTTTTTTTTACAATGAACCACTTTTACATCTCGTTTTGATTTTTTTACTTTTTTTTTAAAGTGAAATGTTAAATAAGCACTATAAATATTTTTCAAAAATTTATTATTGTTTAATAAATTTTGATTAAGTTGATGATGGCTACTACTATTTTGTTATTATTAAAATCAACTAATTGGGCCTTAAGATTACAAAATTATAGGAATTTTAAATATTAGGGTATTAATTTGTAAGAATTTTAATTGTCAGTATATTAATTTGCATAATTCAAAAGAGTGAGGGTATTATTTTGTAGAAATTCAACAGTTAGGGTATTATTCTACGGAAATTTAAAAACGAGGGTATTATTCTGCGAAAATTTAAACGCAAGGGTATTATTCTGCAAAAATTCAAAAGCTAGGTATTTTTTTGTAAAAAAGTTAAAAATCAGGATATTTTAATGTCGTTGTTCCTTTTTCAAAATTGATATAGATTGAATAAAATTGACTTACTTTTTAAAAATAGAACATTTGAAAAACGGCTATGTATCAATATAAAATTATAAAATGGCCGTTTATTTAAAAGATGTGAAAAAAACGTTTATTTAAAAGATGTGAAAAAACGTCTATTTTTTAAATTAATTTAGAAATAAAGGACATTTCTTATAAATACTCAATATAAAAAAGGACACACCATCTAATTTCCCATCTAAAATCTAATCAAAATAAATATAGAGGAAATTTGATTTTTGTTTATGGTAATTTTTCAAAAAAATTAAAAAAATCCCGAATTTCAAATTGTTTGAAAAATCCAAGATTTAATCAGAAAAATATAATTTTTAAAAATATTTAGAAACATAACACTTTTTATTAATTGATGAGATACTTGAGTTAGCTCATATAACTTGACGAGTTACGTCAAGTAACTAGATTAGTTACCCAAGTAACCCAACTAGTTACCTTGAGTACCATAAAAAATTTCCAATTTTGAAGAAAAGTGGTATTTTTCTAAATATTTATTAAAAGTTTTATTTTCTAAAAAGGGTTCTGAAAGTGATATTGTTCTAAATTAATTTGGAATAAATCAAAAAATAAATCAAAAAATTCAGGGTTAAGTAGGCAATTGCCACTTTTTTCAAATGTTTAACTAAATTTACCACCACCATTATATTTTACCACTTTTGGGAGGGAATTAATCAAGAATCTATCAAGAATTCATCAAGAATGCATTAAGAATCCATCAAGATCACCATCGAGATCAAGAATCTGTCAAGAATCTATCAAGAATCTATCAAGATTGTCAAGAATTCATCAAGAACCTATCAAGAATTCATAAAAAAAGTGGTATGGTGGTAGATTTAATTAATAAGGAAGAAAAAGTGGCTTCTAACTAATTTTTTCAAAATTCAGCCATCTCGTATTTTTTGATTGGTCTTCTTATAAAATTCCAGGCCCAAAGTACTAAAAATTGAAAAATTCCAGATGGGCCAATTTTTTTTTTTTTAAATCACTACATGATTTAGAAAACACCACTCTTTAAAAGTTGTTTTAGAAAAATGATATTTTTAATAAATATTTATAAAAATACCACTTTGTTCTTTAAAATATCTTTTAATTGTACTCTAGGTAACAAACTGGATTACTTGTAGTAACTAATCTAGTGTTTTGAGGTAATCGGTCAAATTTCCTCAGGTAACCAGTTGGTTACTTGTGGTAACTAATTTAGTTATTTGAGATAATCGGTCAAGTTACCTAATGTAAGTTGATCATTTAACTCAAGTATGTCATCAATTAATAAAAAATGATATTAAATCCTGTATTTTTTAAACAATTATAAAATCCGGGATTTTTCAGTTCTTTTGAAAAAATTACCATAAAAAAAATTTTCCTCTTTTTCAGTTTTCTGTACTTTCAGCCTTGAATTTTAAAAGAAGCCCATAAATATAGGCCCAAGCCCCAGAGGCTTCCCTCTGGAGCCGAAATCCCGAAAAGAGCCCTTTAACGCGAAAGGTTGAAAACCGAACTTCGGCTTCCTTTAAGCCATGGACTTCACTCTCCTTCTCCTTCTCAGTCTCACACACCATGGGCGACCGAGAGCGAGAGCGAGAGCGAGCTCGAGACAAAGACCGAGACAGAGACCGCGATCGCGACCGACGCCGAGACAGGGAACGAGATGATCGCGACCGCGACCGTGACCGTGTGAGCCGCACCAAGAGGTCCCGTACGCCCGACCGCACCCGATCCCGCCACACCCGTTCCCGCACTCGCTCTCCGGACCGGTCCGTCTCCCGCTCCCGATCCCCGGGCGAAGACCACTCCCACCGCCGCCGCCACCGCCACCACAATCGGACCCCCTCGCCCGAGTCCCGGAAGCGCCACCGCCGGGAGCCCACGGCCGAGGACGAGAGGGAGCGGGAGAGGCAGAAGGCGGTGGTGTCGGACTTCGTGGATGGGATCGCCAAGGAGCATCAGAAGCAAAGCGGCGGTAATGGCGGTGGGGAGAGAGAGAGGCAGGAGGAGGAGGGGGAGGACGAAGGCCCTAACGAGGACGAGATTGAGTTGATGAAGAAGCTTGGCATTCCCATGGGGTTTGACTCCACCAAGGGGAAGCACGTCCCCGGTGCCGACGTGAGCGGCGTCAGAGCCGTCACCAAGCGCCAGCCCCGGCAGTACATGAACCGCCGTGGAGGATTCAACCGCCCCTTGCCCGCCGAGCGCAACCGCTAGACTGGTTAGGGTTTGTTTGCTTCTCGTCAATTCAGTTTTTTTGCCCTAAAATTGAGCTCTGTTACCAATTAGGGTTTAGGGTTTAGTAATTAGGGTTTAGGGATTTGTTTAAATTGCTTATTTATATGAAAAAGGACTTTTTTTTTTTTTAATATATGAAATTGGAACCAGTAACTGTTTAGCTTCTCTTAGTTAGCTCAAACTGGGTAGCTGACTAAGTCAATTTTGTCACACATTTTGAAGTTTTAGAACTTCTGCCATTTATTTTTAGTGGAAGTAGTTTTGGATATTGTCTTCCCGCTCAACCCCGCAATCTTTTAGATGAAAGAAAACTTGAGCATTTTTGTGGGTTTGTTCCAAGGAGGAACCGAATTCCAGACCTCACGGAAGCACGCCATAATTTTTCTTAAGTTTATGGTAAAACTTAGCTTAGCTAAGTGATTTAGACCTTTTTTTTTTCCCTCCGATTTGTCATGTGGTCTTAATATAAAATCTATATGTAGGTGGACCTTGTGTTTTAACAATAGTTGGACGCCATACTTCTCCTTTTTGAGAGTGTAGGTGCATTTACTGGTCTTTCCTGAGAGTAAGAAGGTTTTTCTGGTCTCTTGGTTTTTGTTTTCTTCGGCTAATCAGTATTTTGCGCTCAATTTCTCAACTTTAAATGGTGCTTGGGCAGGTAGGTTAGGTGTCTAGTGTCAACATTGAGGATGGCTGCTTTTTCTGCTTGGGGATTGGTTTAAGTAACGACTAGATAGCTTTGAAAAGATTGCCTCTGACTTGTTGGAAGTTGTATATCTAGTTCGATGACTTGGAAGAAATGCTAAGAAAGTATGGAAGTGCCGGGTGGAATTTATCAACTAAATGGTGTTAAAGCTTAGAAAGCTTGAAATTTTTGAACCTGTAGTGAGATTTGTGCTTCATTATGAAATGCTACTTACTGGCGAATGTTAGCCAATGAAGTAGGAAGTACGAATCATTACAATGGATGTGTCAGTTTTCTAGCTCGTTGAACTTCTGCAAGAATATTGGATTATGACGTGTTTTTTCCTATAGTAGCCTATATGTATCAATTAATCGGTGGTAAGGGTTTGGTTGTGTTTCCTAGTGTCTCCTCTCATTTCATACTCTAGTTCATAAAAGGTAATGTGGACTGTTTATGTCCTTTTGAACATATGCATACCTTTGAGGTTAAACCACTGCAATTTAATGAATGCTCTATCTTCACATGCAAGTTTAAAACTTGTTTCATATCTTATAGGCTAATTTTATCCTATGGTGAAAACTGGGTAGTTTTTTTACCTTTTCTGGTCAAAGGGAGAATAAGAATTTTGATGACAGAGAAAGATAGTACCTGTGTTGTGATGCAGAGTTTATCTTCAATTGAAGTTTTGGAGTAAATGATTTGTTGAGGACACCGCTGTAAACTGCTGAATATATTTTCCTTATTCTGTTATAGTAATGAACCGGATGATTATACATGGGGAAGAAACAAGCCTTTGGGAGATTTTATATGTAGTACGTCCAATTTTCAACTCTAACTTTTGTAGGATTTATTGTTGAACCAAAATCTTATTTTAAACATGATTTGCTAGACTATGATGGCTGCTAATGGAGAACATGAATCTTGTTTTGAACCTTTAACTTATGTAGGATGGGGGACTATTTGTTTAAAATCTTGTTTTAAACATGTTCTTATGTAGTACTAAGAACATGAATCTGCTAATGGGGAGGTGCACTAACTATGGCTTCAAGCCTGCAATATCTTTTGAATTGCATTGTTTGCTAGACTGTTATTGCCTGTAATGGAATTCTCACACCCTCATTATTGCCTACAATGGAGACTACACCAATAATGTTCGAAGTGTATGGCATATGTTTTGCGGCTAAATTATTAGCGTTGGAAAGAAGTGTGACAAAGAACTAAAAAATCTATCATGAATGTTTTGTTTGTTACACGCGTCTATGGGTGTGTGTATATATATATGGTTCCCAATCCAATAGTTATTTTTTTTACCTATCTAAAGATAATTTTTTTTTAGCCATTGGATCAATAATCTAACGGCTACCATAATTTAGGTAGTTGAAAAAAAAAAATTTTAAATACCCATTATTTGTGCCCCCATATATATATATATATTGCCTGTCTTATGTATGCTAATTTATGGTTTCTTCCCTTTACAGATGGTTGTACGACTGATTCCAAAACCTGAACCAAAACCTTAAAGCTATCAGCTGGAAAGCAAATGAAGGCGGCCTGTAAGACTGAATTTTTCTTTTTTCTTTGGAGATATAGCACATCTGACTAGCTACCTTCGAGACAGATTTTCTAGTGGTGTATGGAGCATTTGAACCTAATTTCATTAATTAGCAAGGTCCCTTCAAAAAAAAAAAAAAAAAAAAGAAAAAAAAAAAGAAAAAAACGAAAAAGAAAAAAAAAAAAAGTAAAAGGGAAAATTGAGGTAGCATCTTGATTGTCCCTTATGCTACCATTGAGATGTGTTGTCAGTTGCATGCTCCTCCTATCCTATCAAATGTAATGAAAGATGATCCTTGTCTTAGATCGCAACCTTTGGCCCAATTCCCTAGTGGACACCGTCGAGAGCAGTCGAGTTGGGTGGGTTTAGGTTCCGAGTCTGAACACACAGCGATTGCCTGATCTGATGAAGTTCGATGCTAGTCCCTTAAACTCCAAATATTATCAGTTAGGTGACGATAAAATAAAATTGGTCATATAAATTCTTGTGCATTTTTTGGGTTGATCTCATATTCTTTGTTTCTGGTTAGATTAATAAATTTATTGAAAGGGGATCACGGGCTCCCTGGCTCCGAATTCTTATTAGTTAGGTGACGATAAAATATTAATTGTTAAGAGTATTTATAACAACAAATGTCCGTTTTTTCACCCTATTTTAACTTTTAAGAAATGGCCGTTACTGGAACCTCAAATTGGGCCATTTGGCCCAGGAGCCCTTTAAATAGATTGTGTTGCTTTTGGGGCATTGTTTCTGTTGGCGTTGTCTTCCATCAATTGAAAACCACCTAACACCGTAACGCTGGTGTTAAACAGCTGAGGATGAAATACAAAAGAGAGAAAGGAGAGGGAGAAAAAGAAGTGATTATCATGTCCAAGATAAACAAAAGTAAATAAAGCTATAAGGATGGTAATATCTTTTCAGTCTGTAATTTGTAAATTTAGTACTTTGGTGCTTTTGATTGTAATTTAGTTCGATGACATTCACGTTAACATCTGGAAATAATGAAACATCCCTCTTAATTTTGTGTGCACTTTTTTCATGTTAATCAAGAATCACTATAGCAAGAATTTAGAATAGTCGAGAATCATTGAGAATATGTTTAAGAATAAATCGAAAGTAACAGAAAACTAGCGTTTCTAGATTTACATATTTCTATCCAGAAAGGAATTGAGAATTCAAGTAAACGTCATTCCTTATTTTTNAACATTTAATATTATTCTTAACTTTCAATATCTTCAACTCTTTTTACCCAATCTGAACAACCTTGCAGGAAATGAAAAACGTGGTGAAGAAAATTAAGAGATGTGAGAGTATTTTGGTCCAAACAAGTGCAAGAGGGATATATATATATATATTTTTTTTGAGGTTTTATTAAAGTGGGGATAATAATTTTTATTAAGTTGTTATGAGAAATAATTTAAAGAATTCCCTTAACATCTAAATTTTAATTTTTTTATTTGAATCCTCCCACCATCAAGTCGCTGTGCATATGATTACATGTGAAACTACGTCTCTGTTAATTAATTATATATTCATAGCATATAAGCATAACCTTTAAGGTTTGAATAACATTGCTATTCCGCCGGGGGGGAGGGGGAAAGTAGAATAAAAGTATATACTAGCTGTCAAAAACAAGTTAAAAAGGGAAAAAAAAAAAAAGTTGACCCCAGACATCTTAGTAAGAGACCAGGAGAAATTCCTCTTTAACTCTTGGGAGTGCTCTTGCTCTCGTAAGAAAAATAAAGAGAAATAAGATAAATATAATAATATTTGTCCAGAATGTAATGGCTACCGTTACAACAACGCAAACCATGGTTTCCTAGAGTCCTAGACGGAGAAAATGATATGGATAGGACTATTTGGGGTCATTTTTTCGTTTTTAGGACCACGTTTATATACTGACCTTTTTGGGACCAAAACGACTAGGTAGAGAGAGAAAAAAACGGGTTTCATAATCTGTCCTTAGCCAAAAGTGAGGACTTGGTAGGTTGGAGTATTAAATTGATGTCATTTCATTTTGTTACAATTTTCTCTCCTTTCTCTTTTATTTTCGTTTTTTCTATCTTTCTCTCACTTATTCTTCTCAGTTCTCTCTCTAAAACCAGAGCTTGGTTTCCATCTCATGAAGAACATGAAACTATTTTTTCCTCTCTTGTTTGATTAATCTCTCCATCTCATGAGGAACATGTAAGCTTGGGTATTCTCGCTCTCTCTCTCTCTCTCTCTCTCTCTCTCTCTCTTCTTCTTCTTCTTCTTCTTGATGGTTTCTCTCCCTCCCTCTCTCTCTCTCTTTCTCTGTCCGCCTCTCTCTTTCTCTCTTTCTTAACAGCCCTTTTACTATTTATTAAAAACATTAGCTGGAACTTTGGCATTGATAGGTGAGGAGTTTTAGGATTTTGAAGATAAATAAATAAGTTTTTTTTTTCAAGAATAATTTTTTATGGTTGACAATGAGTAAGTGATATTTGAAGAAGGACCATAATATTGATTTGGACAATAATGAGTTAAAAATTCCATATTTTAGTGTATTCATTGTCTTCTTAATATCTTATAGATCTCGTTTGTAAACGTCGTAGGTCAAACTGATATTGACGTATAGTCAAGACTAACTTGACCTTAGGTCAAAATTATCTTGACCTGTATTCAAAACATTTTGACCAGTATCTCATCATTTTGAAGTCATTTCTCCTTCATTTATTAAATGTATCAATTTATGTATCATGGAAGATATTTTTCTGAGGATATAATTTTTGTGAACATGAAAAATGCTCTTCTCACCAATAAGGCCTCTTGTGCGGAGTTTATTTAATTCAGACTCAGTTGAGATAAATTTTAAAATTACAGTCTGAAAGAAATCCTAACAATCAAATCAGTGCTAACACTAAATTTTAGTTATTTTTCACCTGTGGTCATGATGTTCTTGACTTTGAGTAAGCAAGTCCTTGACTAAGGGTCAATAAGTTCCTGATATAGTGTCAAGAAGTTATTGATTTGGGGTCAAGAACTTCTTGACCTTAAGTGATGAATTTTTTTGACTTAGTTTAAAAGTAATTGACTTAAGGTAAACAAGTGATTGACTTGGAATCAGCAACATTTTCAGTAAAGGTCATGGCATTAGTACTTAAGTGTAGTTTGATATGAAACTTGATCATGACATTATATGTAATGTGTTCTTAAATTTATATACTTTCTCAAAAATAATTTGCCATGAAATTAAGAATAACTTGAGGGAAAGTGCAAAATAATTTGACTTGTAGTCAAAAATAATCTGACCTAAAGTAACTCTAAAAGACTATTATTTCAAAGCCCATAAAGTTGTTCTTGACCCTAGGTCAAGTTTTACTTGTCAAGGTCAAGTAACAGTTGACTTGGGGTCAAGTAATACTTGACATAGGGTCAAGTTGTTTTTGACCTGGGGTAGTTAACAAATTATTTATTAAATGAATTGAACTTTATTGAAAAGTATGCTAAATAGATAATTATAAACAAGATAATAGTTATACCAATATAATAAAACAAAAGTAAAAACTAGATATGAATAACGAAAAAAATTGTCTAAAACATATCCACAAAATAAATCATTGTCTTTCTCTCAGAAATTGGGTCACTCTTCTTGGTCAGTTTCGGCTCCTCTTTCTGCAATGTACGAAAATATTCCATCATCTCTGCAGTGATCTTGGTAATAAGCTTGTCAAATATTAGGAACACGGCATACTTTATCACAAGAATCCCACAGTCTCCGCTAGAAAATAACAAAATATTAAGTTAAATTAAACAAGTGATGATCAATTAAGATCTGAACCAAGGTCAAGTAAGACTTGACCCTAGGTCAAGTATGACTTGACCCAAGGAAGATCAAGAAGAACTTAACTTGGGGTCATGAAGAACTTGACCTCATGTCAAGAAATCCCATAAAGGGTTTTACCCAAAATTGTTTCTACAACAAATGAGAAAATGACACAGATATAGACAAACTTGCCAAAATTTTCACTAAAAAAATCCTATTCCATGATACAAAGAGAAATAGATATAGACAAGCTCAAAAAAAACAAGGATTTTTGCATAAATACTAAAATAAAATTGAACCTTTCTATCATGCTTGATGCAAAGTTTCGGCATAACGGGTTTTAGCCATTTTCGGACTTTTTTGGTTCGTTGAAACGAGAACAATGGGTTGAAGACCTTAAAAACTGACTTTGGTGAACTATTTTTCAGTTTCACAGCGATTTTTTATAATTTTTAATTCATCTTTTTGTGGGTTTTTGTTTCAGTTTTGAGAGAACGTAGAGAATGGAGAGAGAGAGAGAGAGAGAGAGGGAGAGAGAACCGGAGAAAGAAATGAGAGAAGAGAAGGAAGAAATATGGTTTTATGGGGAAGTATAAGGTCATGTTAATTAATGGTGGGTGGGTCATGTCACTGAGTTGGCTGAGAGTTTTGAAAAGATATTTATCATTTGCTTCATGTGGACCCTAATTTTTGGTCCTAAAAAAAAACTTATTAAAGAACTTAGTCACAAAAAAGTCAAAATGATCTAAATTGGTCCTATCCATATCCTTTTCTCTTCCTAGACGAGCCATGCCCATGAATATGATACAAGTTCTATGCCTATGCTTGCTGCTTAGACTGACCATCCAATTCGGCCGAATAAATTTTGCCTTTCATTAGAGGAAGTCGTCATTCCTTGAATTACTCTCAAAAATCGGGGAAATACCTAAACATCGCATGTGTATTAGCAAAATGTCAATTTCTACCTCTTGCCTTTTAGAAATACAAAATATATCCACTCAGTTTGCCAAATTAGGTCAAAATCATCCCTTACCATTACCACAAATTGTGATTGACTTTTGGGTAATTTTTATTTGAAAATGGCCAAAACATCCCAATTATCTACAATTAAACAACTTAATTGTCAAATACCTCCACTCAAAAAGAAATTGTCAAATACTAAAATTTATTCTTAAAAAACGATATTTATTCTTAAAAATGAGTCTTTTTTCTCAAATGGGAATGTTTGTAAGATTAAGGAGATAGATTGTTTAATTATTTTGAATAAGGATATTAGTATCATTTCACAATATAATTTTGATAGAACTTGTTTTTAAAGATAAATTTGACAGATTGGGAGGATATATTTTGTATTTCTGAAAATACATGAGTAGAAATTAGTATTTTGCTCAAACATATCAGAGGTTTTTGGCATTATCCCTAAAAAAGAGCTCCATGATAATAACACTAACTTTTATCTTTTTTTTTTTCCTTCAATTATTTATATATTTTTAAATACTGATCAATATTGACTTAAACAGGAATTCTGGTTACCATGCGACCACTCATTATAAACAATTTTGCTTCAAGTAAATATTCTTGAACCATTCGTATATGTTTGCAGATAGTTTTTTTATCTTTTATTTTTTATTTTTTATTTTTTTGAGGAAAAATAAAACACCCTTTAGTTTGATAATAGCAAAAGCACACAAGTCCCTGCTACTTGAGGACCATGAAGAACAGAGAAAGAAATCTCCCAACTTTGTCCCATTGAACAAGTGGAGAGGGAGAAAAAAAAAAAAGAAAAAACAGAGAACCATGGACTAATGACTAGATAGCGAAGAATTATAGAGAAATTTAGGTAGATGAACAATATTTTATAAGAGTAATTTATTATAAGCTTATTATGTGTTTTCTTACCAAAACAGACCAAGACGAAACACCCAACCAACTAGTCCCATAGAAGAAAAACAAAAGCAAAGATGTAAAAACAGAGAGTTCCTCAAAAAGCTTTGAGGAGAACGAGAAACTCAGAGAAATGGGTATCCATCCCTTAGGTTGGTTTCTGAATCACAAAGGCCATGCACTGGACCTGGTGCTTGTTGTCAAAGGCCAAACACCTTATATAGGCATTTGGGTATGCTTTTTTGCAGTCATGGATTTCATTGAGGACCTGAGAGGAGTCATTGCAGCCAAACATAGGCAGCTTCCACAGTGTCCAGTATCTGCCATCGTAGTAGCCCGGAATCCTGCTATTCTCTCTGTATACATACCCCACCTTCATATATGGAGTAAAAAATGAGTTATAAGGAATGAATCTTAAAATGCTACAAAAATAAATGGTGCCTGAATGAAGTATGGATTCCTATTTATGAATTTAACAATCTAAATCATTGGAAATACTAGGTGAAAGCAACCTCAACTAGAAAGCTATGACCACCCATGAAAAGTCATAAATCTAAAGTCAACCTAGAGAACACAAGTCAAGAGGGAAAAAAAAAATTTCATTCAAACCCCACATTTTTTTGGCAGTAACTAAAGCTAGTGTATATAAAAGAATTCTTACGGAGACAACTTCATATATGGTTACACTTGGAAGCTACCTGCAAATAAATGCTGCTTAAATGACATAAAGATTCCCATATAGAAGTTGAACAAATCAAAATCATGGGGGAAAAAAGAACATGTGAAAACAACTTAAACTAGCAGAACAAGATCACCCATAAAGTGTCATTACTTAATAGACCAAATATTCAACACCCAATAAGAATTCTATTAAAGACATGCAAACAGCTTCTGATTGCCAAATTTATCCACCTCATCGAATTCAAGGCAGGGGATCCATCCCTTTTTGAGCATGAAGTCGATCTCTCTGGCAATTGAATCATCTGTGAGAGGTGGGAGGTATGATAGTGTCTCAAACTTCTTGTTGTTGATTGGATTCCATGTCTGTAAAATTCAAAATTCAAAAACACATTGGAATTCAGAAACAAGGTCTCATGAATTCTAGACCAAATTACTTCATATATGTGTGTGTATATATGTATATATATATATTATACATCTATATATAATTTGTTAGGACTTGTTGTTACCTTCATGCAGTGAGTTTTGGAACCATTAGAGACAGTTTTCCTGGTCCATCCAATAGAATCCTTAACTGGAAGCAGTTTAGGAAAGTTGGTTTTCAGACCAACATAGCCGGACCCGGCAACCGGAGCAATAAATGTGCCAGCTGACATCCTCAATCTGGGTTAACAGGGAAAATAATAACAGATGAAAGGAAACTATATGCAGTGTGGTGTTTCTTTTTTTCCTATCTATTTTTCTTTTTGTTTCTTATTTTGATTCTAGTACACAAAGTGATTAATAGTATATTTGTGTATATTTGTAAGATGGTGGAAATGGTTTCAGAAAAAAACAAAAGGAATCAGCTTTCCGTTTGTGAGATGAAGTGTGGTTTTTTGTTCTGAAGAAGAGTGGTATTCGAGAAGACGGTGGGTACGAGGTGGTATAGAGTTCTTTTTTTATAAGGCTCTTTGGCTTTAATTTCATCATTATGGTCATCATCTCCTGCTTTTTGCCATCTTCCATCATCATCCACCGTACATTTGGCACAAGCAGGCAGGTTTGGGCCCCACTAAGCACATTGGCACTTGGGAATTCCTGTCAGCCAATTCAAGACGTCAGCACAACCGTTTCAATTAATTATAGGTAAGTGATGACCGCCATTGACTTTTCTTGGAGCGTGAAAAACTTTAAATTTTCCTGGATGAGGATATGGGACTGCTCTACAGATTCCGTCACGTACCAAATATAAAGAAAGAACCTTGAAGTATGGGAAGCCAAGTTGAACTGTTCAATATCACCGTGGTGAATGAAGTAGACAAGCTTGAATAATGGCCACCAAGGACGTCAAAAACACCGTCAGCCATGCCATAAAACATCACAGAGAGCATCTTTTAATTGATGCATACATTTAGGGGCTTGGATCCAAGGGAGTCTTCTGTGACTGAAAAAACAAAGTCGGACTCCAAGCATCAATGGAGGTTATAGAGAATCCCTCCAAACGAATTCATGGGCATTGTCGTTGCACGAGCTATGAGTCATGGACATCCTTAAGAATTGGGGGACTGTTGAGTTGTTTTTAAGGGTGACGATAACAAGAGACGTGTCGTAAGCACGCTGAAGGATCAGCTGACCACTTCTCCGCGATTTAAACCGTTAGGCAAAAGCCTCTCAAGAAAACCTATGGATGCACCAGAGCTGGCAAGCCATCAGAGCGATTCATTGCAGCAAAACGACATTTATGCTTGACTGACATTTTCAGGAGAGCTCTTTTTGTTATGTATCACCAAAGGAAAGATATGAAGCGGGAATCTTCGTCTATAGATTGGTCTTTAAATAATGGAACTGAATCACTTCTTTATATTAAATTAAAATCCACATCGCTAGTGATGGAAGAACTTTCTAGCTCCCTTTTTAGTTGAACCAAAACTTTGTATATGTTACTTGACTGAGAATGAGATTTATCATCAGCTACAAATTTATGGAGTACACCACTAATCTCAATGAAACTCCAAGCCGAGATGGTGACAACATTTCTCTGCTTCATCATTTTCCTTAGCCTCATCACTTCTTCCCAGCTACCAATTGTGGCATACATGTTGGATAGAAGGACGTACCTACCACTATGTCTAGGCTCTAATTGAATCAGAAACTTTCCGACCATCTCCCCCAACTCAACATGGCCATGCATCAGACACCCATTAAGCAATGATCCCCAAATAGCTCCATCAGGTTCCATTGGCATATGTCTTATCAATATTTCTGCCTCTTTCACTTTTCCAGAACGTGCCAAAAGATCAATCATACATCCGTAGTGTTCAATCACTGGCGAGATCCCGTAAACTTTGGTCATACGTCCAAAAAACAGCCATGCTTTGTTCACTAGAGTTCCGTGATTGCAAGCAGAGAGAACCCCAATGAATGTCACAGCATTTGGCTTGGGTCCCTTCCTCTCCATTTGTGTGAAAAGCTCAAGCCCCAACTTGTTCTCACCATTAGCAGCAAATCCCACGATCATGGCACTCCAAGCTGTTACATCTTTATCAGGCATTCTGCTAAATATTTCTTGTGCATCTTCAATAAACCCACATTTGGCATAGAAATCTACTAGCGCAGTGCCTAGCTCAAGCTCATATTCGTAACCATTTTTGTCTAAAAACAAGTGAACCCATTTCCCTTCTTCAACTGCCCCCACTGAGGCACAAGCATTAAGAACACTAACCAAGAGAGACCCTTTAAGACTCACATTAGAACAAGTCTTCAACTCACGAAACAACTCAATTGCTTCATAGAAACATCCATTTCGAGCATACCCAGAAACCATCGCACTACAAGAAACATCATTTCTCTCAGGCATTTCATCAAACATCTTACGGGCTTCCCCAACCAAACCATTGCCACAGTACCCACTCAGGAGACTAGTCCAACAAACGACATTCTTGTCAATCCTTTCATCAAAAACACGACGAGCCAACTCCATTGCTCCACACCTGGAATACCCACTAACGACAGAGCTAGTAACATAAATGTCAGAACCATGGCCGAACCTCACAATCTGACCATGAACTTGACCAAGCGGACGCAAAACGGCGCACGCTTTGACCAAAGCGGTGAAAGTACGAGCATTAGGCTCGACGCCGAAGCTTCGCATTTTGGCATAAACAGAGAGACCCTTTTCAGATTTCGAGGTTCTGGAGAAACCCATTATCGTAGAATTGCAATCGAAGACACTGGGTGTTGTAATTTGATCGAAGAGAGCCTGCGCGTAAGCCATGCTAGCGTAATCCGATAATGCAGAGAAGGCCAAGAGTTTACTAGCGATGTAGGTGAAACGAGAGAGGCCATGTGTGATGGTTTGAGCATGGATTTGCTTCAGTTCTTCCATGGTGGAACATCTTTGCAGTAGGCTCAGGAAAGTTCTGCCCATAGAAAGTAGAGCAGCCCCACGTTTATTCACCACGGAAGCTCGCCAAGAAAGACCTCCGCCTCATTAACAGCTTCAGAAAACGTTCCTCTCAATGATTGCCCCTGAACTTGCAATAAAATTGTAACTCTGTCCCTTGACAGCCCGTTTGGTGTACACGATTGGATTAGATTATATTGATTAGGACTCGATTATATAGTACTGACTGGACTGTGATTAGTACTGTATTGTATTGGACTGTGATTAGTACTGTATTGTATTTGGTGCAGTACCGGGCTAATGAGGTGGATTAATAATCCTGCTTTTGGTATAAGTTGAGACTGTATTATAATTAATTGTAGTTTCTTAAAAAATCATTTAAATGATATTAGATACTGTTTTTATTTTAAATTTAAAATCACATAGATCAAAATTAAATTTATATATTTTATTTATATTTAATCTAAAAAAATATTTTGATACTGTAATCATATAATTAAATTAAATATTAGTGTACTATTATTTATAATTTATAGAAATGTTAAATTTATAGTAAAATATTCAAATATGTTAATATTTATTAAATAAGTTGTTCTAAAAGGTTCACAAATTTTGAAATTTATGTTAAAAATTTAACAAAATTCATCTGTATCTCATTTTAATATGGATGAATTTTGACATTCTAAAAAATATTATTATTTAGAATATATTAACTATTAAAAGAAAGAAAATGATAATATTAATATCATTATCAAACATGCATACCACTTATACTTGATAATATATCACTACACCATATACTTAATAACACAATATGCAAATATCATTCCATTGAGTTACTTATATTACATCAAAAAAATAATCATTTTAGCCATCCATATGTTCATGAGCATTGTAATACAATTGACAATAAGCTTCTCAAAAGGGGCGTCAAACCTATACATGACATCCACAAGTGTTCAATAGGTTAATTATAACAAAAATGCACAATTTGTTATATCCATATGTTTATCATAGTCACCATATTAACTCATAAAAAGTTAGGAACATAAGTTAACCAAAAAAAGGTGGTAAACCTTTCTAAAATCTACTTACCTAAGTGATTAAAAGTCTTGGCAAACCTTTCCATAGAAGTTTAGTAAACTTGTCCACCAAAAATAAGTCTTGTAACAAACTCTATCTTTTCCTCGTCATCTAAGGCTATAACAACATTCAAGTTTGATGGTTTTTTTAGCCAATTTGCTCAATGCTTCAATTTGGTCACCAATAGAAAAACCTAATCTTTTTAGCTCATCTCATACGAACTTGTGTTCACTATCATTTTTAGTATTTAGACAATCAACTAGTGCTCCTATCTTTTCACAAGACTTTTCCATCGCATTCTCCCATGATTCAGTAATTTTATCCAAACCACACATTACATTATCAGATGATCTTCGTCTTTTTTTTTCCTGAATGTTGTTTTTGACTGGCTTATCGATTAGTTGTTGCATGATTATTAAGGGTGAGAGATGATTTATCATCTATTCCGGCTTTACATTGGCCTCTATTTGGTCAAGCTCATCTACAACATCAGCAGGAGTTTCAGCTCCTTTACCAGTGCCATAGTTAGCACCAAAAATATTAGCAAGTCTTTCATAAAGAGGAAAAGGCTTATCCCTCCAACCTTCAGCATCTTTATGATGGTAGAATGAAAATAAAGAATTATTCGTTAATTTCACAATAATGAACTCAAAAATTAAATATGTTATATTATAATATACATTGAGATTAAATTATACCTGTACATATGATTTCTGTGCCTCATTGTTGTCGACCTCTACACACTTTGTCACATCGTTCCATCTAAAACCACTTTTATTAAGCATATCAAAGATAGTACTATATTATTTCTTTAATTTTTTCAGCTTTGAATCGATATATCGATAAGCTTTTAGACCAGAACTAGGACATAAAGTGCTCAACATCTTCTCAAATACAAATAGTGTACCAGGTTTGAAACTACCATTATCACAACGATAGCCTTGAGTGGTTGCATCTTCTAGTACACTCAAAAATGCCTCCTCTTCTTGTTTAATCCAAGTCCGCCTAGCTAGTTTTTTTCCTTGCTCATTGTTTTGGCTACACCCCCCAATGTCCATCCCTAACAATAAAAGATAACGGTGAAAATATACACAAAATGATAGATTATTATCCACTAGCAATATAAGATATATAAGATAATTAACATATACAATCAAAGTTCACAAAAGTTCTAGTGAATTCTATAAACTATTTAGCTAAGTACTTCGATTTATCCTCCAATCATTATTCATTTGTGTTGCCAAGTTATCTCTCCAAATAGTCCATTCATTAGATGACTCAATTGTACTAACAATGCTTTAGTCACTAAGGAGGGTTGGCCTAGTGGTAGTAGATCCTTCATCATCATCATCTAATGCATTCTCTAATGGATCAAAAGACATTTCTCTCCTATGAGATTGTGTAAAAGGCAACATGCAATAATTATCCGACATTGTGTTTTAATCGGATAAAAGGAAGGGCTCCTCAAAATGGATCAATGCATTTTTAAGAGTCCAAATGTACGTTCTATTACATTCCTTGCCGAGACATGTTTTATATTAAAATATTCTTGCTCATTTGTTGGTGCACATCCATCCTTCCAAACTAATAAATGATACCGTGTTCTTCTGTATAGTGCAAAAAAGGCCTCACCATTTGTGTATCTACCATCTACTAGATAATAGTATCCTGAAAAAAATAAAAAATAAAAACAAATGATTAGTTGTTAAATATGTCAACTTACATACTCTTTCAAAAGATAGCCAAAAGCTCTTACTAGTTGGGATTTTTAACCCATTTGACCTACTTATAGCATCTCTAAGAACTCTTGAATCTGAGGTAGAGCCTTTCCAGCCTGGTAATACGAATATAAAATTCATATTACGATCAAAAACTCCTAAAATATTTGTTGCAATATGACCCTTTCTTGTATGATATCTAGGCTTGTCAGTTTCAGGAACATGCACCTCAATTTAAGTCCTATCTAATGCTCCTAAACAATTCTATATAAAAGATCATTAATATCAATCATTTTAGCAAGTTTAGATGCTACATACTTAAATGATTATCAACTTAACTCCAAATATGAAAATACATTAAAATACTTCCATTTTTCATCTATACAATGTTGAGGAATAGGATTCGGAACTTTTAGTAGGCTTCCTTGTAAACGTAGAACTGCATTTAAAACTGAATTAAAGTATCTACTAATAGTCTCACCTGACCTTTGAAATCTATTATAGATTGTCTGGTTCTTGACATGATGAGCAAGTATATGTAAGAAAATATATACTTGCTCTTCAACACTTACTAATCCATCGTTCTTAAACTTTCCATTTATACGGAGTAGTTCATATAATAGACCAAAAATATTCCTATCTATGCGGATATCATTCACAAATTTTTGGTCACTATGGCCTACTATGCTATGTAAAATGCTCAAACGAGTTTCATGCCTAACAAATGTTCGATGTCTAAGCATACGCTTTTTATAATATCTCTTAACCAAGAGATACGTCATCCCCGACATCACTGTCATCATTATGCTTCGCAAAAATAATTCCTTTGTGATCATGAATATTACAATATTTTTTCTTTCATCCATCTATGGTTATCAAAGTGAAATATAAGTTATACACCACGTTAAAAAAATTAATGAAAAAAAAGAAACACAAAACCGCACATTAGCATAGACACATATTGACACTTTGTTTGTAACTAGCTCTACTTGTACATTACAAACCCCAAGTTTTAAATCATTTAGAATGTTAGCTGTATAATGATCTAAAAACAATTATTTTCAAGCCTTTAAAATATTTTCTTCAAATTAAGGTTCTAACATAGCATATATCTTCGACCAAAAAAAAAAAAAATCATCAAATAATAGCAAAAACATCTCTAGCTATCTTTCTTTTCCTCTAAAAAAAAGCCAAAAAAAAGCATAGAGATCCAACTGTGAATAATAACAAAATCAACTCCAAGTACCTCTCTTTTCTCGTCAAAAAAAAAAAAAAGCATCAAGATCTAAGTTTGAGCAAAATAGTCTCTAGGTTCCTTTCTTTTCTCTTCAAAAAAAAAAAAAAAAAAGAAAAAAGAAAAATCAAAATAATCAAGTTCTAACTTTTGAACAATAGTAAAATCATATCTAAGTATTTTTCTTTTCTTTTCCAAAAAGAAAAAAGATCTGATTTTGAATAATAGCAAAATAATCTCTACGCATCTTTATTTTTTCTTCAAAAAAAATAAAAAAAATAAAAAAACAAAACATCAAGATCTAATTTTAAATACTAGCAAAATCATCTCTAACTAAATTTTTTTTCTCTTAAAAAAAATTAACTAACCAAGTTCATTTTTCTATCTATGATATTTAGGCTATTTAGAATTTTAAGAAGGGAATTTTCTCTCTTAACCAACAAATCTACAAGCGAAATAGGAATAAACAAAAAGAATAAAAGTTGATATATATGAAATACCTTCTAGTTCTTCTGGCAAAGGTTCCAAAAAGATGCAAACTTCAAGCTTAAAGAAGTAGCAGCAACGTCAAAACAGAGGAAGAAGAATTGTTGTAGTCCTGGCCTATTTTGACCCAAGTTCTAGATGGGTTTATTTAATCCCTTTCTAGGGCTCTTAAATTGGCTTGAATTATTTAATCCAATGAGTTGTGGTGACACCAAACATGGGACAAGGACTAAATAGTCCAGTCCCTAGTCTTGTCCAATGCACCAAACAGGCCATGAAAAAAGTTTGAAATTTAGAGGAGTTCTAAATAGGGGTGGCAACTGGTATTTTCGTGTCGCATATACCTTTTGGGATGTGGGATAAGGAATGATTAGATTGGATTGGATTGGATTTAAATAAATCATATGTTTGATATATGCATATATAAGAGGGAAGAGATTAGATTAAAATAATCTATTCCGAAAATAATACTTTAAAATGGGATATTAGAATGGGATAGTCTTATGTTCTTGAGAATTTGAGACTGGGGGATTATGAATTTGATTAAAAATAATATAATGTTTTTGAAGTAGTAAAAAATAGTACTTTAAAATTAAACTTTAAAAGTGGTATTGTTGAAATTAACTTTTAAAAATGGTAAAATTAGAAATAATATTTTTGAAATATTTCTTTAGAAGTGGTATTTTTGCAAATAATTTTGTAAAAATGATTTTTTTTTCAAAATTAAGTTTTAAAAGTAGTATTTATGTAAACAAGTTTTTAAAATGATATTTTTATAAAATTGAGTTTAAAAAATGTATTTTTCTAATTAATCAAACCTCGAAATTGAGATTAGTTAAAACTATGAAACACACATGCTAATCCTATCCTAACGAAAAGTAGCACACCAAATATGAGATAGGATTAGACTATAATCTTATATTATCCTATCCTATCTAATTCAATCTTTTAAAATAGTCCAATTTTATCCTATCATATCCTGCAGACCAAAAGAAGCCTGTTTTCTGTTATCCCCTTATCTAGTTAGGTGGGAACAAACTGTACATATATGTTATTAACTAGGTGGAATGACTCCAGATGTGCGGACTGGGCTTTAATATGTTATTTAAACCCATAAATGAGACTTTTAAGATGTTATTTAAATAAGTTGTATTTAGGTCGTGTCCAACCTGACGCGACCTGCTAACCTACTTGCTATTTTGTGCATTAATTAAACTCAATTTAACATATTAATGTTAAATATGTCCTTTTTAATTACATAACTTATCAACGTATTAAGTTAACGTGCTTATTTCATATTTTCAATATATCCTGATAGAATCTATTAACTTATTCGACATTTCCAGTATAACCAATCAACCATAATCAATCAAATAAATATAACATACAATAAAAAATTTAAAACCAAAATAAAACTTTAAATTTCAGAACATAAAACATCATAAAGAAGTCTTAAGATCAACACACATAATATAATGCAAAGTCCCAAAAGAGTTTGTTATATTAAACAGGTCAATTTCAAATTTAGCAGATTAACCTAATTTTGACCTGCTAGTTCATCGTGTTTAATCAGATTTAATCTTTTTTGACCCATACTTGTTTAAAAAAAAAATCTAAACATACTAATTTCGTATGACTTTCAAATCGTTTTATCGTTTCCTAACCTGAATTACAGCCCCTAGTTCTAAATCTATTCTTTTTTCCATTTTAATGATATGTGGACTCTATTATGCTTTATGATTTTATTATAATGTAAAATATTTTAGTAGAGTCCACATACTAAGCACTGAAATATGAGAGTGGAAAAAAGAGTAGTTGGTAACCAAGTTAGTTCTTAATAATTTGATAGCGGATTAAATATTGGGATGACAATGGGAAAGGTATGGCTATCATGTCCTAGTCGTGCAGAGATTTTCCCTACGCATTTTTGTTCATTTTATCGTTGAACAAGACAGGTTCAAGTATTCCCCTACTGGAAGGGTCAAATCCTCGAGAAAACAAATTTTTTTATTTTTTCATTAAATAGGGAAAATATCAAAAAAAAAAACTATGACATGTAACATTTCTGCAAAAAAACATATATTTAATTTATATCGAATAAAATCTTCTATTTTTTTTTTTTTCAATCAAGCCTTACTGGATTCATATACATAACTAAAATTGAAGTTTAAAATTGAAAAAATGTCTTTACTCTTAAAAAATTATCGATCAATATTTACAAAAATAGCCAAAAGGTAACTATCTAAACCAATATTCGGTCTATAGCCTTTAAGAAATCTAACTCTTAACAACCTTCAACCACACAAATAGTTTTTTTTTTTCCCGACTTATGTTATCTGCTTTTAAAAGATAAAAAATATTATTATTGAATAATGTCAACTCCAATTTTAGCTACATATATTGATCTTGTAAGATTTAATATAAATGCAAATTAAAAATTTTATTTAATATTAAGAAAAATATGTGATCTTTTTTTCGTGGTGCAAAAAGGCTAAATATGATGGATTTTTTTCATAAATATTATCCCATAAAAAATCATAACTAACATTGTCACATGCAATATTTTTTTTTTAATTTTTGAGAAAAGTATAACAAAACATATAATAGTATGTACATATATATATATAATAAATAAAAATGTACATATTACTAATATTATTGAATATGGTAGCTTCATACCAGTATGGGACAAATAAGTGGGCATATATAATTTTCATTCGAAGATTGGGGAACCCGGATTTTGTTGGAAAAAAAATTACAAAGAAAAAGTCTTGAAAAAAGAAAGAGAAAAATACTTTTCCTAAAAGTTTATAGAACTTTAGTTTGATATTTTTGGTTTTACTAATTAATGTGTCAGTATTCTATATACTAACAAAAAATATCAAATCAAACTTTTGCTTTTCTTGGAAAAAAATTCTATTGATTTTTGTTTCGATCCAAACAAGAGAAAATAGAATCTCTTAAATTTTTTTTTCTTTCCCTCTAAAAATCCAAGTTCCAAACGCAGCCTAAGTGTATGGTGATGAAAATAAAAATTGGGCCTGCTTTTAAGTAGATTTAGATCAGTGCTTTCAATTCTAAATTTCTATAATTACGAAGGATTGGGAGCAAGATAAAACCAATGATTCTTTTTTTTTTCCCATTAATTAGAAAATAGGAGTCCTAGCAACAACTTCTTTTCCAGATACCAATTTAGTTGTCGATTTCAATAACTGATATATGTACATCTATTTTTACACAAATAACAAAGATAAATATACAAAACAAAAGTCCTTCTTTTAACAAGGCAATTACAAAATTGACAAGACATTTGAATAAATTTAACATTAAATTAATTAATGGAATTCATCTTTCTCACATTTTTTTTCTTCTTCCTCTTTACCTTAATCACTTTTTGTATGGATCTTCTGAGAATCCCAAATCCCACTATCTCAAGCCACAGCCTCCACCACAGTATTATCTTTTTATGAGTCCTCCATGGATCTATATGCTCATCTTAATAAAATATTGTAAATTTTAGCAATACTATTCTTGATGCTATATGTAGAGCATCTCCAATGGGAGTACTATAACATATTTTAACGTTATATTTAACCTACTTTTTAGCAGTATTCAAAAAATGTATATCCAATGCTATGTCATATTTGATATAATTTTTAGCACGTGTTAAATTTTGTGTTAAATATAACACAAAAAATAGCATTTGTCAAATTTTAGTATGTGTGTAAATTTATGATATTGTCATTGTAGCACGTATTTGAATTTACAATATTGCCATTAGCATATATTTAAATTTACAATATTATCATTATGACATAGTTAAAATTTACAATATTTTCATTATTTTGAAGTCTAAAATATGTATATATTTTATAATGTGGTCAAAGTTGATACTTTTATATTTTTTTGTTTTTTTTTTCCTTTTATCTAAATTTTATTTACAACTTTATCCTCTCTAAATTTATATAAATTAGAGCTCTCATTCACTACTTTGTTACTCACATATTTCATAAAATAAAGAATATTATTTATACACTTTATGAGTGGAATGGAATTTTCATATTTAATTATTGGATGACAAAATAAGAAGATTTCATAAAAAAAAACCATGTATTTGTAAATAAAAATAATACTTAAATACAAAATAGCATTGTTTTTAATATGCATGCATTGGAGTAAAATCTAACAAATGTATGCATAATTTAGCACATCATGTTAAATTTAAGTTAATCACATACTTTTAGCATGAATGCATTGGAGATGGGCTTATTACCAGAAATAAGATATCATATCTAAAATTTATACTTAAAATAAGATATCTAAAATTTATACTTAATAGATTGGAGACATTCCATACACAAATGCTAAAATCTAGTATTGACATACTATATATAGCATGTATACTGGAGATACTCTTGCACATGAACTACACAAGTCTAATTATGTCTCTAATTTGACATGTGTTACCAATTGAAGGGAGAGCCACACTTCATTTTAGGAATGCTAGTAACAACTTTTCTTCATACGCTTGTCCAGTAGCAAATCTAATCAATAGACATTTTTATATTTTTTTTTGCACTAATGTAATACTATGAGGTACTATACAGTACTTCGTAGAATAACTCTTTGCACAAACAACAAATACGTATGTTGACACTATAAGGCCCTTTGTTTAATGAAAAATTACAAAAATACTATCTTCCAAAAACACAAAACACAATATTTCACCATAATTTATATTACATACTAATGCATAAAAACCTTCCTTTCCCATTATCCTCTTATTCTTTCTTCCTTATCTTCTTTTTATCAGCATCTTCAGCGAATTCTCAAGCCAGGACCACCAACCACCACCTGATGGTGCCTTTTTTTTTTATTTAAAAAAGGTAGATAGTTCTATTTTTGATCCCAATAAAGGTCTTAAAAAAAAATCCTAGACCCATAAAATGGAAAAATAATTAGCTAAAAGGCATAAAACTAAAAGAATTTAACACTATCCAATCTCATGTTTCACTCATTCTAATATGTACTTGTTTTAATTCATAAAATTGCATATCTTTCTTTACTATAATAAATAAGGAATATAGGCCTAGTTGCATTTTATAGAATAAGTTTTTACCTAAACAATATATATGTATTATATACCCCTACCAATACGTATATTTTCTAACAGTTTTTACTGTAAAATTTCAACATTTAATAAAAAAATATTTTAGCCCATATGCATCAAAGCATAATCTATTTCTTACTTCAATATCCCTTTTACTAATTGGAATGAAAAAAAATTTAGTACATCTGTTACGTGCAAAAATGGAAATGGGCTAGAGTTATGAATTGATCAATCATGGGTCTTGAACAGTGATTGGATTGATAAAAATTCTATGCCGTTTGGATCAGAGAATTAATGAAGGAATCGGGCTTTTATATTTCGAGAATCACATGATTATATTAGCATAGAAAATATGTCGTGCCTAAAATTAGAGAACATCCTTAATAAAGGTACAGAATAATAAACAACGAATCTCGGTATCCATATATAGGGCAAATCTATTAACACTCCTATGTCTATTCTTCACACACATTTTCTTAACAGTTTTTTTTAATTACAAAAATGACCCTAATTGGAATTACTTTTTAGGACATAAATCATTTAAAAACAAAATTCTCCACACTTCTCTTTAAGTGCTTTAGGCGAAAAAAATAAAGAAATCTCTTCTCTTTCTTGAATACATAATTCATCTTAAGCCCTAATTTCTTTCATGATCACAAATAAATGATTTTTCTTTCACTCTATTCGATTATTATCTAATTTGAGAATTAATATATAGTTAAATTGGTAATGCTATTTGAATAGAATAGCTTATAAATAAATTTAGGATGTAATAGTCTATGAGCTTATTTTTCTTTTCCTTCTTGTAAAGGGTGTAAGTGCATATACCTATATAATATTTGTAGAACCATAGAAGCTCCATGAACTGATAACAACGGTGAGGTTTCTTATTTTTTTTTCCCTTTGAAATAGATGTAGTCATATCAATAATTAAAAGGGTAAAAGAATGAATCAACAAAAGAGAAGAAAAGAATGAAGATGAGAGATGGTTACTAGTACGAAGGAGAAGATATGAGAGAGAGATAAGGTGGGAAGAGAACAAAAAGAAAAATTAGATTTATGGACAATCTAGAAAAGATTAGAGGTATAGAATGTTAGATTTTAAAATGATTTTTGCAGTGTAAGATTGGCCTAGGAACATTCAAAAATTTTCTCAAAACAATTGACTATATGAGTACATAGTATTAATTCATAAAAATAGAAAACATACAAAGAGAATAGATCTAATATCTCTTATAATTTAGTAGTGGATCCTAACTTTTTTGTCTTCTAAACCACGATCTTCCAATCCAAACCCCAAGCACAATTGGATGAACTATGGGCATTGCGTATAATTTCTTAAACTCACACTTTTAAACACTTGCAATATTCTCAATACATGAGAATGCAAGAATTTGTTCTACAAAGAATAGGAAGACTCTCTTTTTTTTCTCTCTAGATTATGGACGCTCTGTAGAAAATAATACATAGTATATTCTGCTAGAGTTTCACTTTATATATATATATATATATATATATATATATATATATATATATATATTTATTAAACTATTTAATAAATTAATTAATTAATTATATTAATTAATATATATATTGAAAACAGTTTTGTTTTACTGTATGTTTTNTCTCCATAAATTTAAATTAATTAATTCAAAATTAATTAATTAATTAATTATAACAATTATTAATTATTGTAGACAAACAATTTATCTAGACAAAGTATGTAGTACCAAAAATAATATAATATCCAGTATAATGCTTGTAAGAGGTGGAATTGGGGATCTATGGACCTATAATTCAAGCTCTAATAAATTATGACAAACTATTTAATTAATTTTTCTAATTTATGAATTCCAGTATTACTCCACTAAAAATCTGGAGTTGCACTATTGAAATTTCAGAATTAATTTACTCGGAAAATAGTGAGCAGTCCATCAATTTAATCATTACATATAGTTCAATCCCCCAGAGATAATTCATAATTGGAGCTAGGTCATGTTCTGTTTATCTCTTTAATTACATCTTTATCCTTGTGTACCATTGATTCTCCAATGAACAATTAATTTATAAATCTATTATAAATTGAGTACTCAAACTATTTCAAGTCCTGAATCAATACACAAGGGAATCATCTTTCTAGCTTTCTAATGGAAGGAATGGATTCCATATCTGTAAGCTATATTCCCTGTTACTCATCCCATCATGTTCCCAAGATACAAGTATTTCGATCTGTTTAGGAAACAAACCTTTAACAAGTATGTTAAAGAACATAATGTTATAAATAGAAGTCTATAACTACTCAGGATTAAGATTGATTTACATATGATCCTCCAGTGATAATATTTGAACTCACAATAGTTAACGAAATTTATGTGAGATTCAAATCATGTCTGGTCCAGTCCTATATAATCGAATTATATAAAGTACCTCCATTGTGATATCAACACATAAATAGTCCGGATAAGACTATTACATTCTCAATGTTAATAGACCGTGCTAATAATATTTATTAAAAAGATCTCATATTTTAATTAATTATTACGGACTGCGTTTAATTTATTATCCATAAATTTAATCATTATGTATGTAACATCTATATATTAAACTTGTGTCACATAAATAAACTAGGGATTTTCTGATATTTAAAGACATACAATGTGATGCCCAAGATTCTCACATGCATAATAAGCTAATAATAAACATGTTCATATTGCATAATAGACATATCAAACAACTGGTATTAATTTTATTGTAAATTGCTCATTTTGATTGTTAAATGCTTTCGATCTGTATTATTGTACTAATATTTGTTGAAGTATTCCCATACAGTATAAAGGCTCAGTACCTTCAGAGAGAGAGTTTGATGTGTAAAAAGAACAAAGAATATACTCATGAATAGCAATACCATGTGCATATGAATAAAAGTCATGTTTGTTGATAAGTTGGTCAAATGGTAGTTTTTTAATGTATTTTTTTACACTTTCAGAGCCAAATTCACAGTACGTTTAACATATCAAATCCCTTTTATTTGATGTCCAGACCTTATTTTTAGCATTTTCTAAAATGTTGGTTCCAGGAAAGCACGAGGTGGCAGTCACTGTACTGAATTGTATTTAATTGCACTAAGTTAGCTTAGATTCAACTTAATTGCGTAATGTCATTTTTATGCATTCTAATAATTAGGTATTGATACTATGTTTGCATTGATAATTGGAGTCTAAATGACTTATTTTTATGTTTAATGATTGGTTATGGGGCTAGGTTCTACCAGATTACAATAAGATTGGCCATATAAGATCATAAGTCAAAGTATGACTAGATTTTACCTTTTAAGCTAGGTTTCACTATTTTGGTCTATACTTGAGTGTATAAGAATGGCCAATAACATGGTAAGTAAGCCAAGAGTGATTTAAAGCTAGACACATAGAAAGTTAGGGTGTGAAATACCAAAAATACTCCTTAAAATTTAAGTTATGCCTTTTCTTAGCCATTAAGTATTGATTTTGGATCAAATCTGGTAATTTTCTTTCTCTTTCTCTCCAGCCACGACTTGAACTACTCCAGCCACTATCTAGGCTTCTCTAAACTCCTCTTAGCCATATCCAAGAGTTTCTAAGTAGTAGAACTCAAGTTGGAGCTCTAGAAAGCAAGATATGTGCAAACTAGTCAAGGTGAGTCTACTAGTTCTTCTTCTTTAGTATTGTTTTCTAATTGAAATTCTTCACTTGCTACAACTTAAATAAGAGTTTCTCCAGGTCCTCTTAAGTCCTAAAGTTTATTTCTAAGCATTAGAAATTAGTTTTATGGAAGTAGAAGGCAAAAGCTTTAACAAAAGTTCAAACTAGTCAAGGTGAGCTTTTGTGGAATTTAGAATTTGTAATTTATTTCTTTTACTTTAGTTCTTAAAGCAAAGCATTTTTTTTAATGAATAAAAGTCCTAGGAAACCTTACATATTGCTGGAAACATAGAATTTAAGTGGAGGATTAAAATTACGCCTAAAGCCCCAAAATTTACTATTTTTGAATTCAAGTGTTTTTATTGTTAGAATAAGTTGTCTACACTTGTAATTTGATTTCTTTACTTGGAATGTGTAAGATATTAATTCTTTTATATATATATATATATATATTACATCATTTACTTGCTAGTTGTGATGATATACAAGTGTAAAAGTGAGTTTAAACTTTGTCTAAATCGAAAGGAATTCAAGTACACTTAGGTTATTCTTAATGATCCTCTTTGATGTGTATATGTGGGAATTGGCTTGTTAATTTTTATTGCAGGTCTAAACTATGATTTAAAAGATGTGAGAATGTCCTAAAAATAAGGGAGGTACTGTCCAAATATTTATAAAACTAAATGGTACTATTTAGAAGCAAATGGACTAGTTTTTACGAAATTATGTGTCATTTTAGATCATTTTTGTACTAAAGAATTAGCATTCATGTTTTGATGATTTTAATTAGTTTTCAATGCTAGTTATTGGCTATTATATACCTCATGTCACTTGTACACTTTCGGGTCATATTGTGAATAAGTTTTTTGATTTTGTGAAAGTTGTGATTTCAGTCTTGTAGTCATTTTCTTTAAGTATTTTATATTGTAGTGATCATTCTTGTAATAAAATTGATATCAGGTCTTCCACATACCTTGCCACAGGGGATACTGACCCTTTCACTATCTGTTCTGTCGGACACAAGATAAGTAAAGATTTTTTTTAAGTACTTTACAATGATACTAGTAAAAATCAAATGTTTTCCTACATGATGGTGTGTATTATATTAATTATATGTTATTCCTATAATTGTTATAAGTTCATGAAAGATATAAGTATGACATGATCATTTAAGCATGATTTTAATGAAGTAAAGTTTTCCACGCATTCGATTTAAAGTAGTACTATTGTACTGATTGTACGAGATATTTTAAGTATATTGTTTAGTCTGTCTTCGTTAGATAGGTATGGTTTACACAAACATCCTTTCTGCATATGTGGGCATAGCTTACCAACTGCTAGGACTGAATGTTGTACTATAAGTTATGTGAGATGCATTACCTAGTCGGTCTGTGTTGGGTAGGTATGGTTCGCATTGGCCATGTGTTTCCTTCCTGCATAAGTGGGTACAACCTACCGACTGCCGCGACTTTGTAGTGTATTCAAGGGCCCTGTAAAGAAATATTTTCTAAGAAAGGTGCATCAAAATAAAAAGTTATGAAAGAAAGAGTACAATGGAAATTTCAATAAAGTTTATACATGAAACATATTCACGTGCATGCATGATGTTTACTTACTGAGCATTAGCTCATTTAGTTCCTGTGATGCAGGTAAGGGGACCTATGATGTATAGAGTTGCTGGTTGGCTAGCATACTTTCTTATCACTATGATCGTACAGATGTAGACGAGGTTGACTTGTGGACGATGTTTTCTTTGTATTTCGATATTTTGATGTGTTGTAAATATTACTGCTGATGTCAAGATAAACTGATATAGACCTTTTAGATGTACATTTTATAAAAACACTTTCAAAAAGTAATGCCACACAACTTCTTTTCTTTTAGAGTTTGAAAAGTTTAAATTGGCCCATTTTTTTTGAACAAAACTAACGTTATAGTTTTTAAAAAAATAATACTTCCTAGTTTGACCTATATAGTCATATAGATAAGCTAAGGAGTGTTAGTGTTATGGTATCAGTGCGGAGGTTTAGTTGTTTCTAAAGACTACCTACATACGTATGATCGTGTGACAAAAAGTTCAGTCAACTGGTAAGTGTAATTATTTTCATACGTGCACTTCATTTCTATTATATAAGTTTGATTCACACATTATTATTGGCTATTATATTTATTTGTAAGTAAAGGGCTACTGTACAGAAAATCATACCAAGGGGTAAAGGTCAGACTAGCCAACAGAGAGGTGATCAAGAAAATAACAAAAATACTACTATACATCGATTAGCTGAATTAGTGGAGAGACAGGCTCAATAAGTAGAGAGGCTTATAGAAAGAGATCAACAGAGAGAGGAATAATTACCAGTACAAGTTGTAGCTAGACAATAAAACTATGAACCAGCTTCCGAAATGTTCATGAAGAATAAACCTCCAGCTTTCAAAGATGAAATAGATCCATTATTAGCTGAGAAATGGATTCAAAGTTTGGAGAGTATCTTTGATTATATAAGAATCCCTGAGAAGGAGAAAGTTTCTTATGCTATTTATATGTTCCAAATGGATACCAGGCATTAGTAGGATTCCATGAAGTCAATCACTAATGTTGACAGATTGACTTGGGAGAGATTTAAGGAAATCTTTTATAGGAAGTACTTTAGTGAAGCACATCGACTTTCAAAGGTAGCTGAGTTTACCAATTTTAGGTAGGGTGCCATGTCTGTGTGTGACTACATAAAGAAATTTGATGAGCTATCTCGTTTTGCTCCTCATATAGTGGGTACCAATGAGTTGAAAGTAAAACAATTTTAACAGAAGCTGAAAGCAGAAATATATAGAGATATTAAGATGTCTACAGGAAAAGTAGTGCCTTATATAGAAGTTGTAGAGAAAGTCCTTAAAGTTGAAGAAGCTAAACTGAAGGTAGTAAAGGCACTAGAAATTAAAAGAAACATAAATATGGCAAGACGAAATGCAAATTTTGGAAAAGGTACGTAACCAGAGTTTAGTGGAGGTAGAAGAAAATTCCCACAAAGTTAAAGACAAAGACAAGATCTTTTAAAGTGTCCAGCAACAGGTCAATAAATGCAATCTAATTCAAACCAGAAAATTACATGTCCTAAATATGGAAAGCCTCATAAATATGAATGTCTTTTGGGCAGTAGAGCGTGCTATACATGTGGAAAGACATGACATTTTTCTAAAGATTGTCCCTCCACCTCTGGTGAATAAAAGAAAGTTCTAACTCGTGTGTTTACTATGACTGTGATAGATGCTGAGGCTGATCCATCAGTTGTAGCAGGTGAGATCTCTATCTTTTATATCCTCACAAATATATTAATAGATTCAGGAGCTACACATTTATTTGTATCACCAGCATATGTGAGAAAATTAGGCAGATTACCTGAAACTTTGAATTTAAGATACTGTGTAACTATTCCATTTGGGGAAGTGCTATATTCTGATCACATTTTGAGAGCATGTCCAATACAAATAGATGGTAGAGAGTTGTAGGCAGACTTAATAGTGTTGGATATGCAAGATTTTAATGTGATTTTGGGTATGGATTGGCTATCTAAGTATCATACTAGCATTGATTGTAATAGTTAAAGAGTAGTATTTCAGTCACTTGGTGAAGAGAAGTTTACTTTCTTTGGATCTTCTAAGAAGAAAATGGTACTAATTATTTCAATCATAAAAACAAGAAAGTTACTTGAGAAAAGATGTACTGGTTATTTAGCAAATGTAATAAAAACTAGAGAGGAACTAAAGATGAAGTCAGATGAAGTACTAGTGGTTAATGAATTTCTAGAGATATTCCTAGAAGATCTACCAGGATTACCACCTGATAGAGAGATAGAGTTTGTTATTGACTTGTTACCTGGTACAGCTCCTATTTCTAAAGCACCATATAGAATGGCTCCAGCAGAGTTGAAGAAACTGAAGGTATAATTGCAGGAACTTTTGGACAAAAGTTTTATACGCCCAAGCTTTTCACCATGGGATGCTCTAGTTTTATTTATAAAGAAGAAGGATGGGACTATGAAGCTTTGTATTTGATTATAGAGAGCTAAATAAGGTCACAAATAAGTATCCTCCCCCTAGAATTGATGATTTGTTTGATCAGTTACAAGGTGCTTCAATATTTTCCAAGATTGATTTAAGATCAGGATACCATCAACTGAAGATTAAGGAAGAAGATATTCTTAAGACAGTTTTTAGAATGAAATACGGGCATTATGTATTCTTAGTAACGCCTTTTGGCTTAACTAATACCCTAGCTACTTTTATGGACATGATGAATAGAGTATTCAAGGGTTTCTTAGATAGTTTTCTTATAGTATTTATCGATGATATTTTGATATACACATGCTCAAGAGAGGAGCACATGGAGCATTTGAGAACAGTTTTGAGGATCTTGAAAGAAAAGCAGTTGTATGCAAAGTTTAAGAAATATGAGTTCTAGTTAGAGAAAATTATCTTCCTTGGCCATATAGTATCTGGAAATAGTATATCTGTGGACCCAGCAAAGGTTGAAGCTGTAAGAAATTGGTCAAGACCTACAAATGTTTCTGAAATTCGTTGTTTCTTAGGATTGGCCAGTTACTATAGAAGGTTCGTAGAAGGATTTTCTAAATTAGCTTCTCCATTGATTTAACTGACTAGAAAGAATGTAAAATTTTATTGGAATGATGATTGTGAAAAGAGTTTTTAAGAGTTAAAGTATCATTTAGTCATAGCTCTTATACTTTTTATACTCACTGGATCTGGGGGATTTGTTATTTATAGTGATACTTCAAAGAGTGATCTAGGTTGTGTTTTGATGCAAAATGGTAAGGTGATCGTCTATGCTTCCAGGCAACTGAAAGAATATGAAACGAAATATCCTACTCATGATTTGGAGCTAGTAGAAATAGTTTTTGCACTGAAGATTTGGAGATGCTATCTTTATGGGGAAAGATGTCAAATCTACACAGACTATAAAAGTCTCAGGTACTTCTTTACTCAAAAAGAATTGAATATGAGACAGAGAAGGTGGTATGAACCGGTGAAAGATTATGGCTGTGAAATTAACAATCATCCAGGAAAAGCTAATGTGGTTATAGATACTCTAAGTAGAAAGTCATTAGCTACTATATTACTTAAGTATGTTGATCGGAAATATTTTTTTGATAGATTTGCATCGATTGGAATTAGAGTTCGTGCCTACAGGTTTAACAGAGAAATTAGCAGCTCTTACATTGCAACATATAATTTTGGAGATAATTAAGCAAAGCCAGAATACAGATCACTATTTGACAAGTTTGAAGACTAAGATATAGTCTGGAAAGGAAGTGACCTTTCAGATTTATAGTGATGGTGTAATCAGATACAAAAATAGACTGTGTGTACCAGATAGAATAATTAGAAATGAGATATTGACAAAATCTCACACTACTCCCTACTCTGTATATCCTGGTACCACAAAGATATATAGGGATTTGAAAATGCATTACTAGTGGCCACGTATGAAGAAGGATGTGATTGAGTTTGTAGAGCAATATCTCACATGCTAGCAAGTTAAAGTTGAACATCAAAGACCTGCTGGTATATTGAAGCCTATGCATGTGCCACAATAGAAATGGGAAGAGATTGCTATAAATTTGGTATTTAGGCTTTCTAAGACAAATAAAGGTTATGATGCTATTTGAATAATTGTAAATAGATATACTAAGTTAGCCCATTTCTTGCTGATTAAAGTAATTTATAGCTTGGATCAGTTGGCTCAATTGTATGTTCAAGAAATCATTAGACTACATAATGTTCTAAAGGTTATCATTTCTGATAGAGATTCTAGATTCACTTCAAAATTCTTGAAGATGGTTCAAGAGGCTATGGGTAGGAAACTAACATTTAGTACAGCTTTTTATCATCAAACAGATGGACAATCAGAGAGAACTATACAGACTCTTGAGGATATGCTTAGAGCTTGTGTATTAGAATTTCATGGATCTTGGAGTAAGTACTTACTATTGATAGAATTTGCCTATAACAATAGTTATCAAGCTTCAATTGAAATGCCTGTTAAGTCTATAAAATTGAAGTTATCTAGTACTAATTTGCCTTAAGTTTTGCTATGTTCTTGTTTATATTAAGTTATTTTAAGCATTTTTCTTATTGTTTTGTTATTTTGCTTATTTGTGCACATAGGAGAATAAAACAAGGGTATTTGATATGAATTAAGGTGAATTTGTTCCTCACAAATGGGTCTTTCAAATCATTAGAAGGGAAGTTCAATCTAACACGGTCGTAACGCAATGAAAATGACGCAAATTGGAGCTCAAACAAAGAAATGGCGCACCTGGGAAGCTAAGGCGCCAAACCAGCAGAAAGTGGCACTGCAGCGCTAAAAAGTGGCACCGCAGCACCAACTCTTGGGTAATTTTGGTGCTGCAGCGCCAAAAATGGTACCGTGGTACCACCCCCTGCGTCCTGAGTCAATAATTGACAGCCAAGATCAACTTTTTGACGATCCAAGGGCCCAAATTCAGCCTGCCTTAGCTTTGCACGAGCCACCTCTTTAAAACCCTATCTTTGGGGTTCAAAAAGGCATGTTGGGATAGAGAGAAAGAGAGGGAGATAGCTATAGAAGGAGAAGAAGAAGAAGACAAGCTCCAAGCCTCCATTTCTTGATTTCCTCCATAACATCCACACCACTCTTTGTTCATACCATCTTTTCTTCTTTTTCTTGTGAGTTTTTCTTTGTATTTTCTATATTTAGAGAGTAGTATAGTTGAGAGCAAATCCTAGAGAGAGGATTCAAGGGAGCAAGAGCCAAGCTTAGAAAAGGAGCTTGACAACCTCTTTGAATATCTTCAACCTTTTCTAAGGGGGAATTCTATAATTTTTCATTCTTTGATTTTGTATTTCTTGAATTCATTGGATTATAATATTATTGTTCTCAATTAATATTATAAACTAAATATTTCTTTGTCTAGTTTTATTATGTGAACCAACCTTGAATATTTTGTTTGTGTATTTCTCTTCTATTTTATTAATTAAATCCATTGTTGAGTTATTTGTTTTACCTTATGTTTATTGCTTCTATTTAATTGATCACTAAATAAATTATTGAGTGAAACCTTTATGAACTTGGGAAGGGAAATTTAGGTTTGGACATAGGTAGAACAACATAAGATTACCTAGTTCGGGGTAAGTTTGCATAGGATAGGAATATACCTACGTGACTTGTGCAACCTTTGTGTGAGAATAACTAAACTTAATGAATCTAGTCAATTTATATTAAGAGTAACATATTAGCTTGTCTAGGTATTTTCACTTTTGTCTTAGAAAAGAGTTTGTGAATACATTTGAATTCTCGGTTGACAACTCTTTTGGATTAACTAATGTAAGAAGGAAATTAGGAGATTGTGTGTTTAAAGTATGGTTGGAGAATTAGTAAATCTAGACATTTTCCTTATTGTTTATCTTTTATTCATTTTGCATGCTAGTTTAGTTACTTTAATTTATTTTTCTAAAAACTATATTTCGGTTGTTTGGATAAAATTAGAATTGACCAATTTTAATACTTAGCTTAGACTTAGTAATCAATCCTCGTAGGTTCGACACTCTGCTTCCATATCTATATTACTTGTGACCGTGTGCACTTACACGGGAGTGTGTGATTTTACTGTTACACATTCCAACTAACAAGTTTTTGGCGCCGTTGCCAATGATTGAAATACTAATTCGTATTAATATTAATACCAATCAATTTTAGCTTTAAGTCAAACTTTTTTTTTATTTATTTAATTTTTGTCTTAGGCACTTATCGATGGCATATTATGGTTATTATGGAGGTGGAGACATGATAGACACCGATGGACTATGGTACGAATCTCTCATGGTTTTGAGCACTCAATTGAGCGAAGTGAACAAAAAATTAGAAATCATGGAGTTGACGGCTCAAGTGAATGAATTGACTAAGAGAATTGATGCCTTTGGTGCACAAGCTTCCTAAAGAATATTTGTGAATTGCCAATTATGTAGACGAAGCTATCCAAGAGAAGGATACCCATACAACTTACAATCGGTACACTTTGTTACTAATGACCATATGCAACCAAGTTACCCACACTCAAACTTCTACAATTTGAGTTGGGAGACACACCATGATTACTCTTGGTGCAACAATCAAGGCCCATCACTGAATTTCTACAACAAGCCTATGTTCACATCGGAGTTCCCTCATTAACCACCTATACAAGAAGAGAAGCCATCATATGAGGAGGTGCTTGAGTATTACATACGAAGAATGGACGCATACCTCCCAAAGCAAGAGGAAAATCCATCAATAGAAGACTTAATAATGCAACAATTGCAAAGAATAGATGCTTTTCTCCGAGAGCAAGATGCCTCAATCCGAAATCTTCAACACCAAGTAGGTTATCTTGCTACAATCATCAACCATCCCCAAGGTACCTTTCATAGCAACACCGACTTGACTCCATAGGAGAAATTTTGCACCACTACAGCTTGTAGTGGTTTGTATGATGATGAGTCGATTTTTGAGCTTCAAGAAGAAGAGAGAGATGGAAGAAATACCACTATGCAAAGTGATATGTAGCATTATGTGAACATCAACACCACATCCTATGAAGAAAATCCAATCCCAAGGCCACCATTAATAAGAAAGCTTCGAATTGAAGACCTTGGAGAGGAATTTTCTCGTCCACAACTGCTAAATCAACAATTTCCAACAAGTGGACTTTTGGTAATTAATTCTCACCGTTTCTTCTCTCCTAACTATGGATATAAAATGTTGCATTCTAAAGATAGGAGCCCAAAAGATCACATCTGTATGTTGGGATGGTCAATTGATGATATAAAGGGTAGACCTCATTTGGTCTCAACTTGTGGATGAGCCACAAGTAAAAAGGCAAGCCGAAGCCTTTAATTCAAGCGCTTCTTGGGAGGCAATCTAAGTATTTCTTTCATTTTAATGTGTTGAGCGATCCAAAGAGTTGGTGCCACTTCAAGGAGATCAAGCTTTATGGCTATGTGCCAACGAGAAGAGTATCCCTAAACTCATTCTTTTGTTCTTTAATTTTCTTATATTTTGCAAGCAAAGTTTGGAGGGAGGGGGGGAGGGGGAAGAGGGGAGTAAACCTTATTGGATTGTACTTGTGTTAATTTATTTATTGTTGTGTGTTTATTTTTCTTGTTGTGTGATTGTGTGTTTGAATAAGTAGAGGTATTTTGTACTTTCTTTGGTGATTACTTAGTTCCAATGATAAGAGCCTTGAGTGAATTGGTATATAACTTTTTGAAAAATGTGGATATTAGCTTGGTCTTATAGATAATTCTTGTGTTAGTTCCATTTTGATTATGAATATCTATATTGAGCACAATGCCTTGATTTTTGATTTGTGTGTGAATCTAGAGAATGTTTATGTGAATATGACATTTTGTTATCTCATAAGTGCTAGAATTTGCTTGATAATCTATCGAGGCGAAATCCTAGAAAGCATTTCACCAAGGAAATGATTTAGGCAATCTTCGAACCGTTTGAGCATTTCAAGCTAACTATTGATATATTCAATCCCTATTACATCCATTTTGAGCCTTGTAAAGCCTTTACTTTTTTAACCACATACACATTAGCCTAGTCTAAAATAATATCATTAAACCTTTATCCCTTGAGCATATTGATTGTTTTTATTGAATTATTTTGAGCTATGCTATGTTATAGGAGGATGGATAGAGTGAAATTGAAAAAAAAAAAAAAACGCTACACACTTGTTCATGAAAGAAAGAAAATTTTGTGAGTGTGCGACTAAAAAAAAAAACAAAAAAAAAACAAAAAATAAAATAAAATAAATGTTAGGCTAAGAGTTTATGTAAGAAAAAGAAATTTTGATTTTCATGGTGTGTACTTAGTGTGTGAAAGAATAGCTCTACACGAGTCTTAGAGTTGATATGCTTACGGGTGATTTGAGCTCACTTTACCTAAATTATCATACCTTCACCTAAGCCAACATTACAACTTTAATGAAGACCTTTTGATCCTTGGAGGCCAAGATTAACTTTTTGACGATCTAGGGCTCAAAATTCAGCCTGCCTTAAGTTTGCACAAGCCACCTCTTTAAAACCCTATCTTTGGGGTTCAAAGAGGCATGTTGGAGTAAAGAGAAAGAGAGGGAGGCAGCCATGAAAGGAGAAGGAGAAGAGGAGAAAGAAGAAGAAGACAAGCTCCAAGCCTCTATTTCTTGATTTTTGTATATTTCTCTTCTATTTTATTAATTAAATCCATTATTAAGTTATTTGTTTTACCTTGTGCTTATTACTTCTATTTACTTGATCACTAAATAGATTGTTGAGTGAAATTTTTATGAACTTAGGAAGGGAAATTTAGGTTTGGACATAGGTAGAACAACATAAGATTATCTAGTTTAGGGTAAGTTTGCACAGGATAGGAATATACCTATGTAATTTGTACAACCTTTGTGTGAGAATAACTAAACTTAATGAATCTAGTCAATTTATGTTAGAAGTAACGTATTAGCTTGTCTAGGTTTTTTTACTTATGTCTTGGAAAAGAGTTTGTGAATACATTTGAATTCTCGGTTGACAACTCTTTTGGATTAACTAATGTAAGAAGGAAATTGAGAGATTGTGTGTTTGAAGTATGGTTAGGAAATTAGTAAATCTAGACATTTTTCTTATTGTTTATCTTTTATTCATTTTTTATGCTAGTTTAGTTACTTTATTTTATTTCTCTAAAAACTATATTTCTGTTATTTGGATAAAGTTAGAATTGACCAATTTTAGTACTTAGCTTAGACTTAGTAATCAATCCTCGTTGGTTCGACACTATACTTCCATATCTATATTACTTGTGACCGTGTGCACTTGTACGGGAGTGTGTGATTTTATTGTTGCACATTCCAACCAACAATGCCTCCATATAAAGTATTGTATGGAAGAAAATATAGATCTCCAATTTACTAGGATGAGATAAGAGAAAGGAAATTTTTTGGTTTAGAATTAGTAAGAGAAACAACTGAGGTAGTAGAAAAGATTCGTAAAAGATTATTAGCTGTTCAGAATAGACAGAAATGCTATGCTTATCCTAGAAGGAGAAAAGTCACGTTTAATGTTGGGGACAAAGTGTTTTTAAAGGTTGCTCCTATGAAAGGATTCATGAGGTTTGGGAAGAAGGGAAAGCTTAGTCCTAGATATGTAGGCCCATTTGAGATACTTGACAAAGTTTGAGATATTGCCTATAGACTTGCTTAGCCACCCTCACTGTCGAACATACAGAATGTTTTTCACGTCTCTATGTTAAGAAGATATATTCCAAACCCTTCACATGTTTTGAGTTTTGAGCTGCTAGAGTTGAGCCAAGATGTGAGTTATGAGGAATAACTGGTGGAGATTTTGGAAAAAAAAGAAAAGGAGCTTAGAAACAAGAAGATCCCTTTGGTCAAAGTACTATGGAGGAACCACGAAATAGAATAGGCCACATGGGAAAGAGAAGAAGAGATGAAAACTAAGTATCCTCACTTATTTGGGTAAGCAAATTTTAAGGTCGAAATTTAATAAGGAGGGAAGGTTTGTGAAGCCCAGGATTCTCACATGCATAATAAGCTAATAATAAATATGTTCATATTACATTATAGACATATCAAGCAACTAGTATCAATTTTATGGTAAATTGCTTATTCTGATTGTTAAATACTTTCGATCTGTATTATTATACTAATTTTTGTTGAAGTACTCCCGTGCAGTGTAAAGGCTCAGTACCCTCATAGAGAGAGCTTGGTGTATGAAAGGAACAAAGAATATATTCATGAATAGTAATACCATGTGCATATGAATAAAAGTCATGTTTGTTGATAACTTGGTCAAATGGTAATTTTTTTAGTGCATTTTTCACGCTTTTTGGAACCAAATTCACAGTGCATTTAATATGTCAAATTGCTTTTATTTGATGTCTAGAACTCATTTCTAGCATTTTCTAAAATATTAGTTCCAGGAAAGCACGAGGTGGCAATTACTGTACTGAATTATGTTTAATTGCACTAAGCTAGCTTAGATTCAGCTTAATCGCATAATGTCATTTTTGTGCATTCTAATAATTAGGTATTGATACTATGTTTGCATTATTAATTAGAGTCTAATTGACTTATTTTTATGTTTAATGATTAGTTATGGAGCTAGGTTCTACCAGATTACAATAAGATTGGCCATATAAGATCATAAGTCAAAGTATGACTAGATTTCACTCTCTAAGCTAGGTTTCGCCATTTTGGTTTATACTTGAGTGTATAGGAATGGCCAACAATGTGGTGAATAAGCCAAGAGTGATTTAAAGTTGGACACATAGAAAGTTAAGATGTAAAATACCGAAAATACCCTTTAGAATTTAAGTTATGCCTTTTTTTAGCCATTAAGTATTGATTTTGGACCAAATCTGGTCATTTCCTTCTTCTTTCTCTCCAGCCATAACTTGAACCACTTCAGCCACTATCTAGGCTTCTCTAAACTCCCTTTAACCATATCTAAGAGTTAAGTGGTAGAACTCAAGTTGGAGCTCTAGAAAGCAAGATAGGTACAAACTAGTCAAGGTGAGTCTACTAGTTCTTCTTCTTTAGTATTATTTTCTAATTGAAATTCTCCACTTGCTGCAACTTAAGTAAGAGTTTTTCCAGATCCTCTTAAGTCCAAAAGTTTATTTCTAAGCCTTAGAAATCAGTTTCGTGGAAGTAGATAGCAAGAGCTTCAACAAAAGTTCAAAATAGTAAAGGTCAGCTTTTTGTGGAATTTAGAATTTGGTAATTTATTTCTTTTGCTTTAGCTCTTAAATCAAAGCTTTTTTTTTTTTTTTTATGAATAAAGGTCCTAGGAAACCTTATATATTGCTGGAAACATAGAATTTAAGTGGAGGATTAAAATTAGACCTAAAGCCCCAAAAATTTACTATTTATGGATTCAAGTGTTTTTATTGTTAGAATAAGTTGTTTACACTTGTAATTTGATTTCTTTACTTAGAATGTGTAAGGCACTGTTTTTTTTATATATATATTACATCATTTACTTGCTGGTTTTGATGATATACAAGTGTAAAAGTGAGTTTAAACTTTGTCTAAATCGAAAAGAATTCAAGTGTACTTAGGTTGTTCTAAATGATCCTCTTTGATGTGTATATGTGAGAATTGGCTTGTCAATTTTTATTGCAGGTCTAAACTATGATTTAAAAGATGTGAGAATGTCCTAAAAATAAGGGAGGTACTATCCAAATATTTATAAAACTAAATGGTACTATTTAGAAGTAAATAGACTAGTTTTTACGAAATTATGTGTCATTTTAGATCATTTTTGTACTAAAGAATTAGCATTCATATTTTGATGATTTTAATTAGTTTTCAATGCTAGTTATTGGCTATTACATACCTCATGTCACTTGTACACTTTCGGGTCATATTGTGATTAAGTTTTTTGAATTTGTGAAAGTTGTGATTTCAGTTTTGTGATCATTTTCTTTATGTATTTTACATTATAGTGATCATTCTAGTAATAAAATTGATATCAGGTCTTCTATACACCTTGCCACAGAGGATCTTGACCATTTTCACTATCTTTTCTATCGGACACAAGGTAAGTAAAGATTTATTTTAACTGCTTCACAAGGACACTAGTAAATGTAAGATATTTTCCTACATGATTGTGTGTATTATATTAATTATATATTATTCCTATAGCTGTTGTAAGTTCTTAAAATACATAAACATGACATGATCATTTAAGCATGATTTCAAAGAAGTGAAGTGTTTCACACATTTGATTTAAAGTAGTACCATTGTACTGATTTTATGAGATATTTTAAGTACATTGTTTAGTCTGTCTACGTTGGGTAGGTATGGTTTGTACAGGCATCCTTCTCGCATAGGTAGGTACGGCTTACCGACTGCCAGGACTGAACATTGTACTATAAGTTATGTGAGATGCATTACCTAGTTAGTTTGTACTGGGTAAGTATAGTTCATATTGGTCATGTATTTCCTTCCCTCATAGGTGGGCACAGCCTACTGATACTTAAGGGCCCTATAAAGAAATATATTCTAAGAAAAGTGCATCAAAATAAAAAGTTATGAAAGAAAGAGTACAATGAGAATTTCACTAAAGTTTATGCTGGAATTTCCTAACACTTAGGACAAAATCATACATGCATAAAAACTATGAAAAAACACATGAACACATCATGAATGCAGCGGAAAAAATAGCAGATTTAGGTTATAAATCTTTTTTTACATGAAAACAGTTTTCATAACCATATTACATGCATATATCATATACAGGATCATGTATAACATAACTCAAATCTAGATGCACAAACCCTAGAGATGGGATTAGGATTTGTCTCTTGTAGCGTGCTCCTTCTTAATCTCCTTGTTGATGGTGATCAAACCTCCAATCCTAGATCTTATTGTCTATGCTCTTGCTCTTGGTTGATTAGGTGAGTGGGCACCAAGTCGAATCCTTTGTTGGAGAACGATCAAGAACATCTTCTTGATCTTTTGGAACACCGGGACGTGAGATAAGAGTGTGAGGTTGTAGAAAATTTTTTCTCTCCTCTCTAGCCTTAGGTTGGCCGAATTCTCTCTCTCTCTCCCTCTGTAATTTTCTTATAACACTTAGTGTTATTGTATAGTTTTTTCTCTCATATATCTTATATATATGGGACCAAAAACTACTAACCCTAGTCCAACTAGGATTGAGCTTGTTCTCCAATTTGGACTTTGGGTGTATTTTTATAAATATGTCCAACTCATGTAACTTATTTATAAAAGTACTAACTTCTGTGTAGAATCATTATTTTACACAGTTTCATGAAACTAATTTCACAAATACTAACTAGGATTGGGCTTGTTCTCCAAGGGACCTAATGGATCCAAATAATCTAAGCTCCAATAATATGATAAATACATAATAACTCTTATTATGGCATTTATATAAATATTATTAGTAA
>JXTC01000235.1:186182-235538 GCA_002914845.1 Trema orientale
GAGTTCACCTCTAATTTCATAGAGGTTAGTCTTTTAACAAATCAAAAGGCTACAACCCATGAAAGCAAGTCCAATCAAATATCAAGGATTAAGATGTATATGCTAAGAGCTAGTTTGTGGTAATGTAAGAATTGAGTTACAGCACTCCAATTCTTTATATTACCTGATCCAGTTCAATACACATAACTTGTTTATGTTGTATTAGTGTTTCTATCAGAAGTCATATACTTCAATGATTTGAGACACATCATTCCCGTTGAGATAGACAAACACTACAACCTATAGTAAATAAAATATTTCATCTTTATTTACAGATTGTGAACTAGTTCATTTAGACTTAGATAAAGAAACAAGTCTCTCCATAATTAACACTTAATCATGTTTGTTTCTTTACACATAAGCAAAGTCATGAAATCTTTTTCAGATAAATAAACTATTCAACTAAGATAGTTTAATCTAGCAAATATCATAATTGCATATAAGAGAAAGTTGTTTATACTCAAAGGGTATAATTGAAAATCTACTTTTTAGGGCAAATATCCCAACAGTTTATACATGAAACACGTTCACGAGCATGCATGATGTTTACTTACTGAGCATTAGCTCATTTAGTTCCTGTGATGTAGGTGAGGAGACCTATGATGTACAGAATTGCTGGTTGGCTAGCACGCTTTTTTGTCACCATGATCATACAGATGTAGACGAGCTTGACTTATGGACGATGTTTTCTTTATATTTTGATATTTTAATGTATTGTAAATATTGCTGTTGATGGCAAGATAAACTGATAAGGACCTTTTAATTGTACATTTTGTAAAGACACTTTCAGAAAATAATGCTACACAGCTTCTTTTGTTTTAGAGTTTGAAAAGTTTCAATTGGCCCATTTTTTGGAACAAAACTAACGTTATGGTTATAAAAGAATAATACTTCCTAGTTTGACCTATATAGTCATATAGATAAGATAAGAGGTGTTACACACAAATTCTGCACAAATTTAAATAGAAAAATGTGAAATATCTAAAATATACAAGCTTTTAGGGCATAAACCTTTGTTGGTAAATTTAGACCTAATACTTAGGAAAATCATACATGCATGCAAACTATAGAAAACACATGATCACATCATGAACGCAGCGGAATAATAGCGGATTTAGGTTTTAAAATTTTTACATGAAAATAGTTTTCATAACCATGGGACATGCATATATCATTTACAGGATCATGTACAACATAAATCAAATCTAGATACAAAACCCTAGACATGAGATTAGGGTTTACCTCTTGTAGCGTGCTCCTCCGTGATCTCCTTGTTGGTGGTGATCAAACCTCCAACCCTAGATCTTCTTGTCTATGCTCTTGCTCTTGGTTGATGAGGCGAGTGGGTGCTAAGTTGAATCCTTCATTGGAGAACGATCAAGAACATCTTTTTGATCTTTTGGAATACCGGGACTTGAGATGGGACTGTGAGATTACAAGAAACTTTTTCTCTTCTCTCCTCTCAGCCTTGGCTGATTTTTCACTCTCTCTCCCTGTATCTATGCGTGTAGCACTTCCAAAATTTCTGTACAGTTTTTTCTCTCATATATCTTATATATATAGGGCCCAAAACTGCTAACCCTAGTCCAATTAGGATTGGGCTTGTTCTCCAATTTGGACTTTGGGTGTATTTTTATAAATATGTCCAACTCATGAAATTTATTTATAAAAATACTAACTTCTGTGTAGAATCATTATTTTACACAGTTTCATGAAACTAATTTCATAAATACCACCAACCAATTAATGAGCTTTATTGAGTTAGACAAGGGACCTAATGGATCCAAATAATCTGAGCTCCAATAGTATTATAAATACATAATAACTCTTATTATGGTATTTATATAAATACTATTAGTAAATGGGACACTTCACTAAAGGCCCAATACTGCACTCTTATATTAGATGTCATGCCTTTTATAGAGATTTAATTAACTAACCTTGATTAACCGATCCATCTAGTATATTTTATACCACATATAGAATCCCTATACAATGCCGTGGTTGGATAGGTAAAATTACCGTAATACCCTCCAACACATATTTACCTTTAAGTTACCATTTTTCTATAAAGGAATAATGTTATCGAAAATTTTATTCTCAATGGCCATTTAGACAAAATTATCAACCAATTCACAAAGTGAATACTAAGATCTTAGATTTAATTATTCTATAAATTTTGAAAGAACTTAAAGTGATATTAATGTATAGTGTCCTCAACTATTTGGTATTCCCATCAATTCATAAGCCATAACCTCCAATATGCCAGAGTTTGTCTCTAATTTTATAGAGACTAGTCTTTTAATAAATCAAAAGGCTATAACCCATGAAAGCAAGTTCAGTCAAACATCAAGGATTAAGATCTACATGTTAAGAGCTAGTTTGTGATAATATAAGAATTGAGTTACGACACTCTAATTCTTTATATTACCTGGTCCAGTTCAATACACATAACTTATTTATGTTGTACTAGTGTTTCTATCAGAAGTCAGATACTTCAATGATTTGAGACACATCATTCCCGTTGAGATAGACAAACACTACAATCTTTAATAATTAAAGTATTCCATCTTTATTTACAGATTGTGAACTAATTCTTTTAGACTTAGATAAAGAAACAAGTCTCCCCATAATTAACATTTAATCATGTTTGTTTCTTTATACAAAAATAAAGTCATAGAATCTTTTTCAGATAAATAAACTATTCAACGGAGACAGTTTAATTTAGCAAATATCATAATTGCATATAAAAGAAAATTGTTTATACTAAAAGGGTAAAATTGAAAATCTGCTGTTTAGGGCAAATATCCCAACAACCTTAACATAGAAAGTAGGAATTAAATCTTAAATTTTATTTGAGGGTGTGGTTTTAGAATTTGTGTGCAGACAATAGACAAAAGGGTGGCAATAGAGCCACCCCCATAAGTTGAGCTCTATTCAGAAATTACGCCTTATGTCTAATAGTTCAATATTTTGACAATTTAACGTTCTGCATTCAACAATCAATTTACCATTTTATGTCAGAAATAGTCTCAAGTCTAAACATAGAATTAAAAAGAAGTTTCATTCTTCCTCTTTCACCTACAACAAACCACCCTTGACCCCTTATTGTCATATTGCAAGGTTGTCAATCTTTATGTTTGTTGTGCATAGTCACTCAAGTAACTATATTCTAAATTTTATATTCAGAAGATAAGTTTAAATAGATCACTAATCATTTTTGCTCAATGTGTTTTGGAACCTTCCAAGAGTTGTATGTGAGGGATAATTTATGATAAGGCCCCAAAAATTTAGGTTCGCAGAGCACGTTGACATGCTACCCAGGCACACCTAGATGGTAGATCCATTATTTGACAAAGAGAATTGGTGTTTCATCATGCCAAGATGCCAACAAATCACCAAGGTGACCATATGGAAAAGATGCACATAAGGCCGAGACAACCATATGAACAATACATCATCAAGGTGATCATATGGCTTAAGTGCTGATAAGGTCGAGGAAGACGTGGCTAAGATAGCCATACGATCAACACATCACCAAGGCGATCACATGGCCAATGTGCATATAAGATCGAGATCTCCATATGACTGAGATAGCCCTAAAGTTGAGGTAGTCATTTGGCTGAGATAGCCATATGACTAAGGTAGCCATATGACCCACACATTAACACCAAGGTGATCATAAGGCCAAGGTGCACATAAGGCCAAGATATCCATAAGGGTGCACATAAGGCTGAGTTAGTCATAAGCCGAGGTAGACATATGGTCGAGGTAGCTAGATGACCAACATATCATCAAAATGGCCATATGTTCGAGGTGCTCATGTAGTTCAGATAGCTACCACGACCTGTAATCCAAAATTAATTGAATAAAGCCGCTAAAATCTCACAGAATTAAGGATTAATATAAGCAATCCCATAAAATGAGGGATTATTGTGCAAAGCCATGACTAGCTCTACAAACACCTCATACCTACTACTTGCTCACTACTATACTACTGTACTATCTACTTTCTTTTGTACAAGCATTAATAAGTGAGCCCACATATAAAAAAAGAGTTACACAAAAGTGGGAAGATCTTATCGTCTTCTTCTGACTTTTTTTCTCTAAAAAGGAAGAGATTATGAAAGCATTTTTCTCAATAATATCGAAAGCTTTTTTCTTTTCATAAAAATTCAACTTTCGAGCTCAAAAACAACAAGCATAATAATCAAAGGTAGTCAAAGATATTTACAAATTGATATAGTGCATTTTACCCTTAACATTGTATTTGTGCTTCTTTTTTTTTTTTTTTTTTTTTTATAACTCTCTAGAATACTTGAAATTAGTACTACAATTATGTACATTCTGCACGGTGGTATAACTAGTGATCTATTGCACTATGCCAATGGTTTTCTGGATGAATATCAAGCAACCCAACACTTGTGCTTAAATGTTAATGTTAAGCTCCTAAGCTCAACCATTTGAAACTGAATACCAATATAGCAGTCCAAGAAGAATTGAATTTTATCAGAATTGGAGGAGTAATTCGAGATCACTTAGGGAGCGTGCTTGGCTTGTTGGTTTAAATGTAATGCTATATTTGATAGGAGGAAGAACTTAAAGGAAGGAAACAAGTAAAGGGATTAGTGGGTGGGTTTTGAGATATATATATATATATATATATATATATATATAGTTATTTTGTAGAAGAGATCGAGGGAGAGAATGGATAAGTGTAGCAATTTAAAATCACTAATTAAACCATGTTCTACATTCTTTTAAGATTGGAAAGATTAAGAGGGGAGAGATATGAATCTTATATAAACAAGAATAGTGCTAAAGTTAGAGCGTGAGTATCATAATAAGAAATAAAAAGTTGAATAGAAAATTGTGATGCTCATAATAAGAAATAGAAAGTTGAATAGAAAATTGTGATGCGCAAGACGCAATGGATGCATATGATTCTTACAAACCCTTATAAACAAAACATAATTGCTATTTAAACTAAAGTAAAGTTACCATACAATATATTAATTGTAAATATACATAAGTTGTGATTGTATGAATAAAATCTTAAGTTTCTGTCCTCTTTGGTTTTTTTTTTTTTACCAAACTAGAGGTGATTTTTGTAATTTTCCATTCCTATTATACTGAACACAATAATAAAATTATCTTCTATTTTCTCTTTACTTTTTTCCTTAGGTTGTATACGTCTCCTTCATCCATATTTTTCTCTTTCCTACCAAATATTGTCTACAAAAATATCTGACGACATCTTAACAATAGTAGGTTAAGTGTTGGCTACTTGAGGCATGATTTTCAAATTTGAATGGTTGAATGTTGATGTAGTACAGGTGGATTATATTCGTAAGACTGAAAAAAAATTATAGTTGGTAGTAATTTTAAATTTAATTTTTCATAAAAATTTACAAACATTTTTTCTGTAAATGACACAGCGGAAATTAAACATTACCAGGCCATAAATAACTCGTAAATGCATAAAAATATACATAATTCATACATCTTATAGTTAAAGTTGTTAGATGTATATCATTCATATATCTTATAGTTTTTAGATGAATACAAGTGTATGATTTCATTCCTAATAATCTTCTAAACTATTCTTGTGTATAGTCACATAAGAGCATATTATGTAGAAAAAGATAAAAATAGTGATTGCACTTGTAATTCTCAAAAGAAATCCTAAATAGCTACATAATTTTTGTATGATTTCTATCAATACATATTGAGATGTCTAGGTCGTTCTTTTTATATTAAAGAAAAAAAAAAAGGAAAACAAACAGAACTAACAGGAGCCACCAAGATGGGCTACACGTCCTTTGTCAATTTTTGAGAGGCGTGGAGCCTTCTTTCCCTAGCCAAATTTGGCGAGTGATAGTAAATTCTCTTAATAAGAATATCATATTACCCATTACCATATTTTTCAATTTTTGACTATGCAATTTTTCCAATTAATCAAATATTACCTTATTATTTTTTCCTTGATTTATTAATATTCAATTAACCTATAATTAGTAATTAACCTATAATTAGAATAATTATCTAATTAATGCAGATTTATTGAACTAAATTACTAATAGGAATTACTATTAACCTTTATCTGGAAACTAACATATTCTAAACTAAATTTCTGTGTTCACACTATCAATTTTATCTAGAAACCTAATTTATAATGCCCACACTACCGAGTGCTACATGACTAGTCCTAGTGATTGGGCTAGGTGTGTGGCATGGTTTATAATCCAAGCTTACTCTATATTAGTCTGATCCAATGAGAGTGTAACTATTAAAACTAGTCAGGGTACAATTAGCTCTAAATAATTAATCGGCTTGTCAACTATTTAATTTCAGAATCGATTCCACTAAAGAACTGAAAGTGCATTCCAACTGTGCATGACTACTTTGGAGTAATGTCTTATGCCATAATGATTCTTTGCTATATCTTTATATAATATCATGAAACCATAATCATATGTTTCTTAGTTCTTATTGATTTCTTTAATAATCATTAGTCAACACATTCATATCTTCTGTGAATCTACATTGTAATTACATGGATACATATTATACAATTGAGTGTGCCATATTTAAATAGCATTATACCCAAAATAATAATTGAATAATATATTATTTTATTAACATGAAAATGATATTCTGCATAAAAGTCATCTGTGCGTTTACGAGCAACAACCAACAGATTGGGCTATTTAAAAGGATGATTCACTCTCTTCTAAGGCTTTTATAATTTTCGATATGAAATCTTTTCGTGCTGCTACTAGTTATTGTCTTCACATTTCTGGAGTCCACTGTTTCATTTGCTTAGCTATTTTCGTTTGCATTTTTAAGGTGGTAGACTTGGCTCTTGTTCATCTCTTCTTTCTAGAAGTTAATCTTTTGGAATACAAATTTCTAGGTCTACTTTTCAAATAAAAACAGACCATTTACTTATAAATAACATGTATAAAATATTAAGATTGAATTTGGTAAGCAATTTGTATGTGAGTCATGTGACTCCACTAACAAACCAATTAGTATAATCCAAATTTAGGCCTAACAGTTTCTTGAATTATTAGATGGCAATATTTAGTTTTGAATAGAGATAGAGGATAATTTATTCTTATTTGATTGGAATGGTTACAGGAAAACCAATTATTCATTTCCGATAAACACCACAAATTTTCCTCGGTCACTGCCTAATAAAGACAAGATTATTAAAAATTTATGATTCAACTTCTTGGCTCTTATTGTTGATCACAAGTTTTCAATTTATCATCAAGTTGATATCTACACGCTTCATTTAATAATTATAATAATAAAAGACAGAGAGCTTTTACGCATAATAGTTAAACAAAAAAATATGGATAACTCAAAATTCCCTTTCACATATTTTCTTCAATTATTTATGACTTACGTCTCACGTTTCCTTTTTCTACACAGCCTAACTCCCTATAAGATGCTAGTCTCATTATTTGTCATAATAGAATACCAAATGCACTTATTTTGTAATCCTTTTGACACTATTTGAGCGTATGGAATCCATTATAATTTACTATATTATTAAAATATGAAACTTAAACTCCACATATCAAGCAATCAGATTCAAAAGAATGCCAAAGGATGTAATTTAAAAAAAAAAAAAAAAAAGAAACAAGTGCAATTAGCACTCTCCTTACCGTAGACACTCTTTTAAGTAGCAATTCAACCTTATTTTGCATGGATCCCTTTTTTTTCAAATAGAAATGAACGATTTTTTCGAAATGTTGCTTAAAAGAATCCCTTCCATTTTTTTTGTTTTAAAAAAAAGGATAAAACTTATTTTTAATCTCAGAACTTAACACCTAATCCCATTTTGGTCCCTAACTTTTTAAATGGCCTATTGGAAACCCTCAATTTATTAAGTGTCTTATTTTGGCCTTTTGGTCACTATTCCATTATAAATGGACAGAAAAAATCCCAATTTGGGCCCCCTAAATTATTATAAAATTATATTTTGACTCTCAAACTTTATAACATTCATATTCTAGTATCAGATTTATCAAAGTGTCTTATTTTCGGCTCTACAATCATTTTATTTTTAAAAACAAACAAAAAAGAATATATGTCACTCACATGAGGCTTTTAGCAAAGATATTTTAAGCAATTTGAAATACAAAAATCAGGTTATAGAAAATTTTATTTTTTTAAAAAATCATCTTGAAACAAAAATCAGTGATCTTCTTTAGACTCATCACACTATTTATATTTGAACTTATTGTGATATTCACCCAGAGTTTGCTTATTTTTTAATACCACCTACACAATTCAACTGGTGAATTAAAACTTACCACAAATAAGTTAAATATTATTCACTACTTTGTACAGCGACAAATTATATGCTTACATCAGGTGGTATTAAAAGATGCGATATGAGGTGGGATATTTAACATTATTTCTATTAATAATTAATAATTATGTATACATATATAGGTTCCCAATCCAATAGTTTTTTTTTTTTGGTCTATCTATAGGTATTATTTTGCTTAATTAAAATTAGTCACACACATCTTTTCATAGTAAAAGGTGGAGAGAGAAAAAAACATTAAATAATATGTATTTTATTTTTATTAATTTTTTTTTCCAACTACTGAAATTATGGCAGCCGTTAGATCATGATCCATTAGTAAAAAAAAATACCTATTGATAGGGAAAAAAAAATACCTACTAAATTGATGCCCGTATATATATATGTGGAGGAAAAAAACACTAAATAAGGGCACGTATATATATATGTACGTGTATATATATATATATATATATATATATATATATATATATATTAAATAATGGTACTAATTCAATAGATATTTTCTTTACCTATCCATAGGTATACGTTTTTTTATGGTAAAAAGATGAAGAAAGAAAAGCATTAAATAATGAGTATTTTTTATTTTTTTTTTCTCAACTACTCAAATTATAGTAACTGTTAGATAATGATCCAATGACTAAAAAAATGGCCTATAAATGGGTAAAAAAAATTCTTATTGAATTGGAAACTTATAAATATATAAAGTGGAGAGTCCAAAGTTCAAATCACCAAATAAATACATTAACATGTAAGATCATTTCCAAGTAGTATTCTATATGTCGTGCTAATGCTAAAATTTAGTATTTGACTAAAAAATCTCTCTCTAAATAGTATCCTATATTATGTCAAATATAGCACAAAAAATAGCATGTTGTTATGAAATATTTATTATTTGTATATTCATTAAATCATTTCAATAATTGTTTCTTTTACATAATGGGGTGATGTGTAAACCATTGAAAGTTAGGCAAATACTTTCAATTAGTGAGTTAGATGTACTTGGATGGATGCCATACAAGTGGCAATTAATTGTATGGCTGAGATTGATTGTATTGGCCTATAAATAGGCTTCTCAGTTTTACTTGAAATATATGAATAAAGAAGAGAAATAAGAGAAGAGTGAAAGAGAGAAGAGAAGAAATTTTCTTACATCAATTTCTTTGGGTTTAACATTAGCATTCTTAAGTTCTTATATTATATACTCTCAATATTATTTATAACACATTATCAGCGCGAGCCTCTAGCCATTATAATCTCGCCGAGGTAAAACTTTATTAGTTACTACATTACATCATAAATATCCCTTTTTCAGTTTCATAGAGATCTATCATAAGCAATTTAATATATATATATATATATATTGTATAATATAATAGTATATGTACATAAATTTTATTTCTTTCTAATTTTAGTGCCCATAATTTTCTTTCTAATATTTTGAAAATTTTGATGTTCTAAGATTACATTGAATTACTTCAGGTATTTATATTCGGCGTTTTCACTATAAGATTTTTACATCATGATTTTTGTCACAAATAACACACATACACATACATATATATATATATATATATATATATATATATATATATATTATTATGAATAATAATTTTATATGAAAAAATTATTTAATAAGCTATGTTGGTAGACTATTCCTATCATTATGAAATTACTTCTTTATATGATGTTATTTGAAATACTAATTGTCGTTATTTTTCTTACTATAAATTATTATTGTAGCAATGCTTATGTACTTACAATTAATCTTTTAATTTTGAGATTGCCATGTCCATGTATTTGATTATAGACATCTATAACATACATATTTATAATTATGTCTTTGAATATTGTTAATTCAATACATTAGGTAATCGTACTTTATTTCTCTATGACTATGTATTGATCAAGTTATGAGTTTCTTATTTCTAACTATATAATATTTTGTGATATAATAGTTTTCACAATGACAAACCTCACAAAACTTAAATTCGTTGCCCTTGAAATTTCGAGCAAGAATTATTTGGTATGGATACTTGATGCTGAAATCCACCTTGATACCATGAATCTTAAAAATATAATTAAAGAAGGAAATGATATATTTACTCACGATCATGCAAAAGCCATGAACTTCCTTCAGCATCATTTGCACGAGGGATTGAAAACTGAATATTTAATGGCAAAGAACCTATCTATGCTATGGTAAAATTTAAAAGAAAGGTATGACCATCAAAAAACTGTGATACTCCCAAAAGCTCGTTATGACTGGATGCACATGCGTCTGCAGGATTTTAAAACAGTCAGTGAATATAATTCAACAATATTCAAAATTATTTTTCAATTGAAATTACATAGAGAAAAAGTTACTGATGAAGATATGTTAGAAAAAACTTACTCCACATTTCATGCCTCGAATGTTGTCCTGTAACAACAATTTCGGGAATGTGGATTTAAAAAATATTCTGAGTTAACTTCATGTCTACTCATTGTTGAACCAAATAATGAGCTATTAATAAAAAACTACGAAATTCACCCGACTGGTTCGACAGTATTTCCAGAAGTAAATACTGTATCAACTACTAATTATGGCCATAGACGTGGTTATAGTCATGGTCGAAATTTTTCTTGGTATCGTGGTGGTCACAATAACTCTTTAAACTTTAAGAAAACTGTAACTCACTAGAAGTGGGAAAATAATGAAAAGATGTAAGAAAAGGGGATATATTACAAGAATTGGCCATCCTGAAGACGAGAGCATTCTTGAAGAGATAACTGCATTACCAAAACAGGCAGTTGACATAACTAAAGAAATAACTCCAGGAGAGGTTCAGGTACCTGATAATATTGAAAACAAAGAGATCTTAATAAATTATGTCAACTCAAAAAAGGAATCGAATCGTAATAAAACTATTGTCGATAATATATTTGTATATGCAGTAGCTACTAACAGAACAAATGAAAACGAGGATCTTGAATCAAAATCCGTCGAAGAATATCGATGTAAAAATGATTAGCCAAAATGAAAGACGCAATCTAGGAAGAACTAAAATCTCTTAGAAAAATAGAAGTATTTGGAGCCGTTATCCAAGCACCTAAATGTGTGAATTCAGTATAGTACAAATGTCTTTGTACTAAAATGTAATAAGAAAAATGAGATTGTGAGATACAAAGCATGACTCGTGGCACAAGGTTTCTCACAAAGACCAGGAATAGATTATGGGGAGACATATTTTCCTATAGTGGATGCGATAATATTACAGTTCTTAATTACTCTAGCAGTCTCTGAAGGACTTGAAATGCGTCTGATTGATATTGTAACAACATATTTATATGGGTCACTTGATAGTGATATTTATATGAAAATCCCTGACGGATTTAAAGTGCTTGATGTACTTAATACAATACCGTGGGAAATGTGTTCAATAAAATTACAACGATCTTTATATGGACTAAAGTAATTTGGACGCATGTGGTACAATCGTCTTAGTAAATATCTTTTGAATAAAGGATATGTGAATAATATCATTTGTCCATGTGTCTTTGTTAAGAGTTTTCGAAATGAAAGATCTCGGGAAAAAAAATTATCTTAGCCTCTAGATTGAGCATCTACCAAATGGTATACTTGTACATCATTCGATTTATATAGAAAAGGTCCTCAAAAGATTTTATGTAGACAAAGCTCAACCATTGAGTACCCCCAGTGGTTGTTAGAATGCTTGATATAAATAAGGATTCTTATCGTCCTCAATAAGATAAAGAAGAAGTTTTTGGTCCTGAAGTACCATATCTGAGTGCAATTTGAATTCTTATATATCTTGCTAATTGTACTCGACCTGATATATCTTTTCTTGTTAATTTACTAGCAAGATATAATTCCGCTCCAACTTAAAGACACTAGAAAGGAGTTAAACAAATATTTCGTTATCTCCATAGAACGACTGACATGAGTTTATTTTATTCTAATAAATCTATATCACAATTAACTGTTTTGTAGATCCAAGATACTTGTCTGACCCATATAAAGCTCGATCCCAAACAAGTTATATATTTACTAGTGGTGACACAGGAATATTCTCGCGTTCTATAAAACAAACTATCACCGCTACTTCCTCGAATCATTCTAAAATAATTGTACTTCACAAGGCAAGCTGATAATGTGTATGGTTGAGATCCATGATTCAATATATTCAAGAAATATGCAAATTAACTTCTATCAGACTGATTCTAACTGTGATACACGAGGATAATGCTGCACGTATTACTCATTTTAAAGGAGGTTATATCAAAGGCAATAGAATTAAGCATATACCGCCCAAATTATTCTTCACACATGAACTTCAGAAGAAAGGTGATATAAATATTCAACAAATTTACTCTAGTGACAACTTGGCAGATCTATTCAGCAAATCACTCCCTACTGCAATATTCAAGAAATTGGTTCACAAAATTGGAATGTACCAACTCAAAGATCTTTAGTGAACTTTCAAGGGAATTAATTATGAGGGGGAAATAGTTACGCGTGTATTCTTTTTTCCTTAGTCAAGGTTTAGTCCCACTGGATTTTCCTAGCAAGGTTTTTAATGATGCACTCTTCAAAGCATAACAAAATCAAGAATTGTGTACTTTTTTTCCTTAACTTGGATTTTTCTCCCACAGAGTTTTTTTCCAGTAATTAATAAGGTATTTTCTTGTATAATGGACATCCAAGGAGTGTTATGAAATATTTATTATCTGTATGTTCATTAAATCATTTCAATAATTGTTTATTTTACATAATGGGGTGATGTGTAAACCACTGAAAGTTAGGTAAATACTTTTCAATTAGTATGTTAGGTGTACTTGGATGGATGCCATACAAGTGGTAATTAATTGTATGGCTAAGATTGATTGTATTGGCCTATAAATAGGCTTCTCAATTTTACTTGAAATATATGAACAAAGAAGAGAAATAAGAGAAGAGTGAAAGAGAGAATAGAAGAAATGTTCTTACATCAATTTCTTTGAGTTTAGCATTAGCATTCTTAATCTCTTATATTATATACTCTCAATATTATTTATAACACATGTGATATAATTTAAAATATTGCAACTATTTTCACTATAAAATATTTATATTGTTCATAATATTGTCAAACTCAAATATATGTAAATATATTTTTCGTTAAATTTTATTTACAAGTTTATCCTTACGAAATTACTATCAATTTAAATTAATAGTAGAATAAAATTTTATTGTTAATTTTTTTTGCATTGAACATTTTGTTCATTTATGTAGAATATGAGTACTTATAAATAGGTAGATGAAGTTAGTTTTTATGATGAGTAATTGAATGACAAAATTATAAGGGCTAATGATAGAAAAAAGATATTTTATAAATAAAAAAAATTTTAAAATACAAAATAGCATTTATTTTGGCGTGTATATATCGGAGCAAAACTCAAAAAGCTCATGATATATTTAGCAAATCATGCTAAATCTAGCACCTAGCACACCTTGTTTAACATAATGCATTGGAGATAGTCTAACATACATATGTAATTAAAAAAGTACGCCAATGTGGTTGGCTACTCTTTCTAATAAATTCTCGGACATCATAAAACAAATACTGAAATCAAATTCTTCAAATTTTCTTTCATAGTGAAATTGACTACTTATATTTAACTGAAGGATAAACGACCTTATTGGTTCCTAAACTATGGAAAAAGAATCACTTTGGTGCTTAAATTTTAAATTTTGTCATTTTGGTCCTTAAAGTATAAAAAAAGTTCAAATTTAGTCCTTTCATTATAGGGCGTGTCTACAGTAGGGGCGTACCTACGCAAGACCCTGTTTATACACCGTTTGATGGGAATCTATGTATAAACAGATTCTCTACAGATTCCCATCAAATGGTGTATAAATAAGGGCCTTACGTAGGGACGCCCCTACTATAGCCGCCTCCTTCATTATATATTTTGTTTTGGATTTTAAAAATGTCTAAAATGTGATATATATATTTTTTTTTTGGAATCAATAACATTATAATGACAAATGCGTCTTATGTGTCTTTCGGGTGAGAATCAAACAAAAAAAATGACTAAAATTACACGTTTTCAATAGTTATATGACGAAATTTAAAGTCTAGAAACTAAAATGAGATTTTTCCCATAATTCAAAGACTTATCCTTAATGAAATGATACCCCGGGACCTAGAACTAGGCGCCAATTAATCGATACCTGAGAAATTAAGTAAAATTCTTATTTGTAGCCCTCAAATAATTTCATGAAACTGAATTTATCATATGGAACAACAAAAATGTTACAGAAGTTGTAAAGTAGTTAAAATGAGTTCAATTAACCCATTCCCGATTTCAATTCCTTCAGAAAAATTTAAAAGTGGTTTTGCTGACCTGGACACTTCAGTTTCGTCTGAGATTCGTTTGTGTTTAAGTCGTGCTGATGCACAAAGATTTCCACTTTCATGAACTAGTTAGCAAAATCAATTGTCAAGATGGATATGAATTGCGACATAATTTAAATCATAATAATAAATGATTTCTAAACATTCTTACATCATATGAATGGCAAATGATGATGAGATATATATAAATGATGAGAAAGTTTAATGAAGTATGTTAGGTCTAAAGAATAACTGCCGCACAAACCAGGAGTAAGTTTGCACTCAAAACTCGTTCCAACAGTTGGCGCGAGACCCTCGGAAGATGATTAATGCCAAAGCTTCATGCAGAACCCAGTTGGGACAGTAGATGATCTCTTGCTTGAAATAGTTTCAGAAAAGGTGTCCATAAGTTGCCCTGCAAGTGATGCTGGTTCTTCTATGAAAGTATCAATAAACACCTTTACAATCCTTACTTCTTGTGGGGTTGCTCTCAAGCTATACCAAGTTAGGAATTTCTGCCTGAAGTTCTTCTCGATATGTCCCTCGCATTCTAACCATCTAATCACCTTAACATAATACTCAAAATCCCTGTCTGAAATACCATTTCCTGCACATTCCTCATCCGGCCTTTCTGCACTTCTTTTTTTCGACGTGCTACCATCTTGGGGTTCTCCTTTCCCGGTCACATTTTCCAGATCCTTACTGCTGGATTTGGATCTCCCATTTCTTCCTAGTCCCTCCTTAAGTATTTCCAACTTGCAAGGAGTAATGGGCAAGCCAGCATCTGAGCTACCAGCAAATGGCACACACTCCATTCCTGTTCGAACTGGAGAGTTTGACCCATTATCAGTGCTAATGTCCTCAGCAATTTGGCCCTCAGATGAGGGTTTGGTATCGGGTTCTACGATATCAGAATTAGACATGAAGCCAACCAAGCCCATGGTTCGGTCCCTGTCCAACAAAGAAACTTGATCTCCTATGTTTCCTCCTCCACCTGTACTGTTGCATGTAATACCACCGTTTGATAAACTAGGAGAAACAACTTTTCCATCATCCTTGCAATAAATAGTATAATTGTCTGGTTGGATATCAGCCTGGTCACTAGACAGAGCAACGTTGTTAGTCTCATCTTCTACTGATGAAGGATTTGAAAGGCTGCTACAGTTAGTTGCTGGGCTTTGACTTCTTTCCAAGACCAAACAATTTGGAAGTTCATTCCCATTGCTTGTTGAGAATCGAACTTCACAGGTACACAGCTCTCTGGCACCATCAGATAGTAAAACTTTGAAACAATACTCTGTAGCAGGAGTAAGACCTCTAACAACAAATCTTGTATTTGGCGCAGACAGTTTACAAGTCGGTTCTTTAGGATAGTGGATATCATCAGCCTTACAGTGCCATAAGGTGTAGAGGACATTATTTTCTGATGAAAAATAATCAGAATGCAAAACGACCGTGAGGGACGTGGTCTGGATGTCTTCAAACTTGATCATGTCTGGCACAATTGACTTTTTACCTGAAATGAAATACACATAAGCTGAACAGTCAGGACTTCATTACTTACCTTGATACTCGAAGTCAAAAGATATAATGCACAATATAAAATGATTGTATTTCACTAAAGGCCTTAAATTCCATGACTACGTGTTGACAAGTGTAAGCAACTTAGACATCTCCAATTTTCACCATTGAAAGATGAATATTCAACAGTAATTATGACTAACATGAGGAAGGATTTATATGCTTTGTCATCACACAACAGCACTACCTTCTGTAATGGGACTGGGCAATGAATCGAAGGTTGCAGTGGAAAGCATCAAGTCCAGCAACTCAAGAGCAGAAGCACAGAGTTTCTGAACCTCTGGTCCAGAAGAAAGCCTGTTGACAATTCCCCTACCCATTTTCACGGGCAAACCAGCCAATGGACCGACTTCCACTTGAAGCTTCTTCACAGCTTCCTCGACAAGCTCATAAAGCTTTTGATACTTAACAGTTCCTTTGAGAAGCTTTTGGCTTAAGGAAACACGATAACACAAAATGTCCACCCGTCTGGTTTCCCTTGCCATGACCATTTGTTTTCTCCAGCACCTGAATAAATTAACCATTTCCTGAGGATTAGATGTATTCAAACTTACCACACACTGAAGCCTATGTGATACATTGAGGGAAAAACACATTGCAAAACAGTGTTTTAAATCTTAGTTCCCAGTATGGCATGCTGGCATATGTTTAAAATATATACACTGATTGTTTAACAGCACTATATAACATGGTTATTTTATGAGAGTTCTCAAGAGCCAGCAGTAAGCTTAACTTTCAGCTACTTGATATCTCATATACTCTTAGTTGCAGAAGACAGCTGCAAAGTTGTGTATCTTTTCTTGTTACGATTGCATGAATCCATTTATTTTGCAAAATTTAGTCCACATTTTAATGTATGATCGGATAAAACAACAAAATTGTTTTACATGAAAAACTGTCTTTGCTCCTTTATGTTGATTAAAAAGTGTTAACTACCGAAAAGAAAATAAAAAAACAAAAACGAAAAACAAAAGACAAAAAAACAAACAAACAAAAACAAACGAAAAAAATGTGGGGCTATTTTTTATCTTTTTGGATTAGTGAATCCCCTAAAGATTCTTTGGACAAGGACAAGTAACAAGATGATTCATCTGGTAAGATCACTGCCTTGACATTGCACATGAGCACTACGTTAACCAGATGGAACTTTTAATGGTGTGTTTCAAAAGAAATTATGTGACGAAGATTCCGTGTACTAGAAAAACTTAAAACTCCACCGTTGAGAATGTAAACTAAAAAGAAAAAGCCATGCAAGTAACACTAAATTTAGGGAAGATGAGAAATTGAATTATAGCATCTATATAACCCCATAACATACCTAATAATGTGTTATCACAGATTTACACAAGATTCAAAAAGCACAAAAAATGGCACCCATCCTCCACAAATCCCATTGACCATTCATAAACTAGACTCGATAGCATGTGCAGAAGAAAGAAAATTAATCTTCCTGGAAATAGCAATCAAAGAAAACCTTGAGTTCTATATTACAAGCTTCTGGTAGAATAGAACATTCTTCCTTTGCAAGTTTTCTCATAAGCACAGATCAATTACATATGCATTTGATGATGATGATAAATCCTCATATGCATTTGATGATGATGATAAATCCACGTGAGTTTTCATTCCAATATATCATTGATGCCATAGAAGAGACAGCATAAGCATTTTGTTTATTTTCCCTATTTTAAAAGTTTCCGTAAAGAAACAAAGACCATGAGAAGACTAATTTCTATGATGCATAACTATTTTATAGCCCAAAACATTTACAGGAATGCCATATTCAGTTGCTAGATCTTTGATCAAGCCAATGGTACAGCAAAATAAGTTCTGTTTTGAAATTTAGAACAAAAGGGAAAGTCAACAAACTCATTTGTGGCTGCAACTTTGTGAAATTAGTCAACTCAATTGTATCATTTATGTTCTCATTGATTTCCTAATAACCAAAACATTATTGAATTACCTAATAGAAGAAGCTTGTCTCAGAAGCTTATCTAGGTGACAATGCTTTCCTGCATCAATTTTATGGCTAGAACTTCCACAGCCAGCTTTCTTATTTTCAATAGAATGTTATAAACATTTCATAATTTTCTTATGGTCAGTTATTTATATTAATTTTGCCCGGTATTACAGGGTCAAAAGGAACAGCAGGTTGTTGAAGAAATTCTAAAAGAAGAATAATATCAAGAATATGGGGGAAAAAAAAGAAAAACCATCGTACTCGACATATTATAACCAAAAAAAAATCCAAAAAACAAAAATACGAAAATACAAAAGAACCAGAAAAAGAAGTAATGATATTCATATAAACATAGGTAATAAGAATAACTATTTACCCGAGCAAATCATTCTCTTTCCCGCAAGAAACACAAGAAAAGCTGCCATCATGTTCCCCAAGTATTCTCTCTTTACCAATACCAGATTTTTCATGTTTCAAAGCGCACTCAAGATGGCACGACATGCCACACGAATCACCCTGGAATGGAGGCTCTGAGCTGCAAATCAACCACAAGCTAGGGTCTTTGTTATCATCATACTTATTACAAATGCAACATGAACACCTCTTGCAGAATGCATCTTGCCGACTTAAGGTAGCTCTGCAAGCAGAGTTTTTGCAACATACAGTATTAGCCAAATCGATGCTGCCATTACTGTTTGACACATTGCTTGCTGCAGTAGCTAGCCGAGATGGTTGCTCAGTTTTCCTCTGCCTTTTAGTAGCTCTTTGGCCAGGTGGAGAAGCCTGTGAATCAAGGTCTGTTACAACCTCATTCCCTCCTGATTTCTTTTCTGATACAATTTTCAGAAGATGCTCTATGATTTTTAACTTTGTCAAACCAGTATACTTTCTTTCCTTCCCCATCTCTGCGCAGAGGATCTGTAAAATATCCTGACGACTCCATGACTGTAGCATTTCAGAGGCACCTTGCGACCAGCTTGATATTTCATAAACAAGTTCTCTCTTTTTCTCCATACTCAACTTATTGGATTTTGATGGATCAATAGAAACTCCTGAAGCCAAAATGGAACAAAATGAGTGTAATTCGTACAATGTAGAAAGGTCAAATGAATCAAGAACTCACTACTCTCTAACAAGAGACAAGTCACCAACAAAATCAGAAACTTGAGGAGGATGGGAGAGAACAAATAGGAAGAATGCAAAAAGCAATTATGGAATTGAAAAGGAAAAACCTGGTATCGAAATCCCTCAGAAATCCTAAATAATACATATACATTCCAGTCTTTTCTCAGTTAAGTTGGTTACCCCAAAGTCTACATGTCAACAAGGAGGAAACAGAAATTATAAGATGCTCACAAGATACATGAATCAACATAGTATGCATCCACATAACAGCAACTAATCCCAATCACCAGCCAGTTTGACACATTAAAAAACCCAAATACAAACTCGTGTTTCATTTTTTTTCCCCTGAAAAGCTATTCAATAATTAAATCAATCAAGCTGGAACGTATACCAAATACCAAAAAAATAAACAAATGGGTTGACTTGCATTAACAAAGACAGCCCAACTACAGTCTACATCAAACAAAGTAGACTCCATATGATTGGGTAAAGAGGCCATCAAGCCTTCATAAATTATCGCATAAAAATAACTTCTTTCGAGGTTGACTATAAAATGCCTCTGGCTCTGTATTTCCGTAAGGGTTGCCACATGGGTTAGCCGACGAGGTAGCATACTCATAAAATGCCAATCCATAGTACCAACCGGCGCTTGCATATTCCCCATCATGCGTTAGTATATTTTTTGTAAAGTGATAAAGACACCACCGCATTATAGCATTTGATAAATTTACAAATCTATTAGCTTAGAAAACCTAAGAAAAGAAAAGAATGTTGAATACCATCATGAAAGAAATATTTAGATTCAAATATCGATCTAGAAACAACATTACACCAAATCACATATACATATATATATATATATAAACGCCAGTCAAGTTTATCAGACCCCAAAAACCCAGATGCTCAAATCAATGTTCTAGCAATTTAACCATGACCCAGATTACAAATTCTTCAAGGATTCAACCTTTTCTAGGAATCAACTGAGAAAATTATAACCAACATTCAAAACCATTATAGCACAATCCCCCAAGACTCCAAACTGCAGTGATTAAGACCCAGACATACTCTGATTCAAGAGAATAAATAAAACAAAACAAAATTAAAAAAAAAAAACGATAAAAAGTTACCCTCAGAAGAAGAATCCGTGGCCATAGTTGTTGAATAAGGAGCCAGTCAGCTCCCCACATTAGCATCAACAACCCCACTTTTGTAAACCTGGACATAAGAAAATCCTCAGGAAACAACCAAAAATAGAAACAAAAAAATATATACATATAAATATTCAAAAATAAAAATAAAAATAAAAAACCCAAAAAGAGAGGAAGAGAGAGAAAGAGAAAGAGAAAGGTGATGATGAAATAATGAAGCATCAAATACCAAGAAAAGAAGGCTGAAATTCTTGGAGTAGAAACGAATCCATGGCTTGTTCTTTCTGGGTTCTCTCTTTCTATCTCTCTCCTAAGTGGGATTTTCTCAGAGAGGCAAGGAGATTCGAGGCAGGACTGTTCTTCGCCTTAGGAAGAGAAGAGAGAGGTTTTCTAGAGAGAGAAAGAGACAGAGAGAGAAGGATTAGAGAGAGAGAAAAGTACCACATATAATATATAAGAGTAGTACTGGCCCTGACCCTCTCTCTCTCCCTATGACTACTACGATTTTGAGGCTTAAGCCTACAGTGGCAAAAGCCGCTGCATGTCATCTTCTTTTTTTTCACCTCTCAACGTTCTTTATTTATTTATTTATTGAATTGTTTTATTTAATTATTTTCTATTATTTTATTCATTTACTGAAATTATTGGTACGCCACTTCTTTATTGTAATTTATTATTTAGAAGATTAGTTTTTTTATTATTATTTAGAAAAGGGTAAAACTGCAAAAGGAAAAAAATAACCTATATTTTGAGTATTTTGCAATTGAAATATTGAGGTTTATATCCTGTAAAATAATCCTAAAATTAAAAATTTTTTAAAATTAATAATCTGAGTTGATTTTTTAAATAATTTTAACTGGTAAAAAAAATAATATCCTTAAAATTAAGAAGAATAATAAAGACTAATATACTTTTAATTGAAGATATTATTGACTTTTCGTTATCAAAATTGGTCAAAGAGTCCGTATAGAGTATTAATTTTCATTCTTAATCCCAGGGTATTAGTTTAGAGTCCAAAATTTAGGATTTAAATTGTAGAACAATTAAATTTCAAGATATATTTTTTTGTAGTTCACTCTTTTGAAAAAATTCGTTTAATATTTAATTTAATGTAATTTCTTTTAATTAATACACTATTAGAAAATAGAGGGTTTTTTTTTTTCAATGGTATTAGAAAATAGGGATTTATAGCAACCTAGTGAAAATGAAAATTGGTTTTGCGGCTACACACTAATAAAAGGAAGTAATCTAGCCCCTACGGTTTTGTGACTACACTCTAATAAAATGAAAATAATAAAAATTGTTAAGTAATATTACTAGGGTTTTGCAGCACATACTAATAAAATGAAAGTTTTTATTGTTATTATGCATACGACAAATGACAACCCAAAATTATAATGTCATCGTATAAATCCTATTATAGAGTCATTTAAATGGAAGGCATCCTCATGTGTCCTATAAATCATAAATGGGTTCCTAAAAAAAGTTTTAGTAGACCCCGCTAAGCAATTATAATCATATTGAAATCCTATCCTAATCAAATAATAAGCAAATCTAACAAATTTATTCAAAATATTAATATTCAAATTACTATTTGTAGATGAAGGTATTTTGTTTTAAAAAAAAGAATATTGCTACTAGTAGAACCCTCAAAAAAAAATTTCTACGTGTACAATATTTTTTCTTTTCTTGGAATGAATCATTCTCTGGAGAGAATATTATTAAGAAAGCTACGTTACTAGTAGAATATATTTTGTACTCTAGTACAAAAATAATCATGTATCTAGATCACAATCGAAAAGAAAATATAAATAATATATGTTTAGAACGAGTATCGTGATAGCCATCTGCTCTCTAAAAATTAATTACTCTTTTTTGATGGAGTTAGTCTCAATTTCTTCCAAATCAATAAAATACGCTTATAAATGTAGCAAAAAATTTGTAATTAGCCCAAAGGGATAATTAATTTATCAAAAGTTCTTATTTTAAAATTGTCAAATAATATTGTTTTAAGAGAGAAAGAGAGACACATAATGCAAAATTTTATCAGTTGGTGAAGTAGGGAAATTCTCGAAGAAAAAAAACCTTGTATTTTTTTTAAGCTGAAAAAAAAAAGGTTCTTGTACTTCTTCTTTTTTTTTTTTTATAATTTTATCTTTTTCCTCGATTGACTGAAAATAGCCAACCTCGATCGAATAATAAGAACTAATATTAAGTCAAAAGAAATGCAGTTATCAAACTTATTATATATTGAGGAGACATATGAAAATTGGTGAACTCTAAGCCTAACGCCAAGAATCATATTCAAGCGTTGACCTTCTTTTGGTAACCACGCTATTTTCTGATCTTTAATGAATCTCAGTTATTCCGGGTAAAAAAAAAACACACACATATTAACCTTCTTTTATATGTACTTTTCTCAGTAACGTTAAGGAGACACATAATTTACATGCAATAATATGTCATGCTTTTAACCATCCATGTATTTTTGAAATGGGACTTATATGACTGGTAAAAAATACATACATTAATATTTTTATTCCATGCAAATACAAAAAGGGATACACACCCTAATTTTTCTTATTTAATACTATTTCACTTTATGAAACCAGAAAAAAAATAAAAGATTTTATAATGAAAGGAAATTAGCTATTGACGACTGATTGCCTTTTCTCTGGTTAATTATTAAATTAATATTTTTATTGTGGTAAGAGGCTCAATCTGACTAGTAAAAACACTCACCTTCAAATCCAATTCAAAGGTTGAAGATTCGAATCTCTCCATCCATTTGTGTGTATGTATATATATTTATATTATTTTATATGGGATCAAATCCAGTAAGTTTTTTTTTTTTTTATATAGAAAAATATATTTGGCATTTTTATTAAGTTTATGTATTACACAATAAGAGGAAGTTTTATTTTCTTAACAGCTAATATTCTTATAACCAGCTATCTAGGTCCAGTCAGAACTTAGAAGATCAACAGATTTAATCCTTTGAGTTTTTATTCTAATCTAGTAATATACATCTATTTGCATCACCAAAATGCATATTTAAGTAGAAAACAACAATGCTATCTTAGTATTTAAATGGTTCAAAAATATAGGTGCCTCATAGAGTAACATGCACGAGCAGTAGTTGGTAATAATACTTCTAGAAGTTTTTCCCCGATATTTATCTTTTTCTACAATAAATAAAAAATTACCTGAGCATATAAAGTGGGTCTTTAATTTATATTAGCACTTTCCTTTTTATTTTTGGTGTTATCATGTAAAGTTGGCAATTCAATAACGTCCGAGGGAGAAGGTAGAGATGGTTGTCAATTCATGATCTACCATATCGACTTATGTATACACAAAAATAAATATACTACCCAAAAGAATATTTAAAAAAATAAAAGTGATATTGTTGTGTGGTACAAGATAATGAAAATAAGTTACAATTTAAAAAAAAAAAATGGAAGAAGAAGAAGATACATAAGGACAAAGAGGATAAGTTTGTCAATTCAGAAAATGGGGCCCACATGCATATATAACTGTCAGATAGGCAAAAGGTAGGGTAATGCATGATTTCTTAAAGTTTGTTCACTTCTCATTAGTACAATGATAGTGCTCCCCATGCCAGCCAATGCCTTGTGAGTTAGAGCTATCTAAATTGACCAATATTAATGCCTTACCTTGTTTGGTACTTTTTTTTTTTTTTGCCTTATTAGCAAGAACAAATTAAATCACTTTTCTCTTTTAATCTTCTAACTTCTTTCCATTAAAAGAGTTCTTTTTTTTTTTGTTATTTTCCCTATTAATAAAAATGGCGACTTTAACCTTAAATTCCACTTTTCTATCATAATGATCATTTTTCCTAGTGGTCATGTGAAGACATTAAAATCTTGTGTAACTATTTGTTGTTGGCATGACAAATTCAATAATCACGCCCATAAATTTAAAATCAAGCGAAAATAGTCACTTAAGTTATATTTAAAATTGCCAAATAAATGAGTTATCTAGTAATAATTACTCTTTCTTTATTACCTAAAAATATTATAGAGTTGTGTTGGAATTATTGTCATTATAACAATGGATGTTATGTGGTTTTGAAGAAGTTAATAGATTTTCTACAAAATTTGTGTAGAATTTACCTACATCACTGAATTCAAGAACTGCCTAATTATCATATTGGTCAACTCTTGTTTGCCATATATTTTCTTTAATGACAGTTGATTTAGGTGGCCTAGCAATTCTCTATTTGTATATGGCACGGAGTTAGAATTTTTTTTTTTTCAAGGGGATAATCTAAGAAAATTCTCTGAGCTAAATTTTCTTCCTCTCCTTTTTGTTCCTTATATTTTTTTCTTTGATTTATTCAATTGTAATTGAGTAGTATAATTCATAAAAAAATAAAAATGATAATTTTGAAACACACATAGTTAATATATGATTGAAAAGATCTTTTAAAGTGAGATTCAAAGAAAAATTAAGTATAAAATATTGTAGGCAAAATTAAGTACTTAAAAAGGATATAAGTAAAGTTAAAAAATAAAAAATTTACGGAAAAATGAGGGATATTATTGAATTTTTCATAAAATATATTGGTAAAAATTTTAAATTACCAAAACTTAGAGGGACAAATGAGAGATATAATTAACTATTTTAAAAATTTTTGGTTAAAATTTAAAAATCATAATTTCATGAGTTTGGAGGAAGCATATACCGAACCGAAAGTTGCTCCGTCACTGCATGACATATTAATCTATTGGTCTATTTACTTGTCAGTTATATCTAACTTAATCATACATTCTTGTGTGATGATCAGTCATGTACTTTGTTATATTTTGCTAATTTACAAGCATCCATAAATTTGTTATTTTGTATCTAAAATAGATCATTTAAGGGGGCACGTAAAATTTTGTAATTTGATTCAGACATATTTGGATTTGTCAATATTGTTCGTGCCATGAACTTGCCATCCTTGGACAGTTGTTTTAGGGGAGAGAGAGAGACAGAGAGATTATATTTATTGTTTTATAACAGCAAATGGTGGCGTCATGCGAGGCACGTATAATGTTAGATTTATGAATTTTTAATGTTAGATTTATATATTTTGTTTTGGGTTGAAAAGTGAAAACGTTAATGTTTAATCTTAGCCGTGCTTTTGTGACTGTAATGTGATGCCTTTAGCTTTGATTGCGGCTTGGCATTTTGTTCAGTTTCAATGAACTCAGCTGCCTTCTCTCCTCGGAATCAAAATACACTCAAAAGTCTCACACTTTAACCAATATTAATTTTTTAAAAGAATGGAAAAAAAAGTCACATTTTATTTTATATTTTTTTTAGTAATAATTTAATTATTCAGCAGTGTTTTTTCCTTAACTATTTCTTTTGTGACATGTCTTTCAGCTTCCAATTAATACTCAACCCAAGAACTTGACCCTTCTTGTACCAAATGGGAAACATTTCACCGTTCTTTAAGAAAAGTTTTTTTTTTTTTTTTTTAAAACTATATTGATGAATATTATACAAGTGGGATATTCTAGCAAACAAAGGACTTCTCCAATCACCAATAATATTTTTAATTGGTCCGACTTGCATATATGTGTAAAAAATATATAGTTTTATAATTGGTTTTGTAATTTAGTTATGTTGTCTAACTTTATGAAAAGTAGGTCACTCCCTCAACCCAAAAAAAAAAAAAATAAGTAGGTCAAAATTTTCTAGGACTTTACCGACTTGTATATTGTGGAACTTTTTCAACCACAAAGCTGCGCCCACAATGATAGTAGGCATTTTTTTTTTCTTGAAAAAAAAAAGAAGAAAACCCACAAAGCTGCGCGGCCTTCGCCCACAATGACTATATTCATTTTTTCTTAAGCCCCCCACAAAAAAAAAAAAAAAAGAAAAAAAAAAGCTGCGCCTATAATACCACATCGGTACCGTCTGTAGGAACTCTTGCAAATGTCAAGCACGTTTATAGACCAAGATGTTGACTATGTGGGTCAAATGACTTGAGCCACATATCTATGATCTATCTGTGTCTCAAGCGGTCTATGTGCTTTCATTTCCTCCTGTGTGGAAAAAAAAAAAAAGAAAAAAGAAAAAAACAAGAAGAAGAAAGGGACAAAAGAAATAACTTATGTCTCCATATTAATGAAAAAAAGAGATAAACAGTTAATCTCATTTTTGGCCTCGAAAACTACCACTACCATCCGAATCCTATTTGGTTCATAAACTAAAACTTGAAGATGTGCCTACAGTTTGGAACTCGAATTTTTATTTTATCTCATTTAACACTTTTCTATTATTGTTCCATTAGAAATGGATGGAAAATATCACAGTCTCGGTCCGAATGATACCCTAAATCTCATTTTGGACCATAAATTTTTAAACGTCTCTATCTTGGTACCTAATTCATGAATGTATCTCATTAGACACTATATTATCTCTTTATTGTTAAAAAGACATAGGACGAAGCATAATACACTCAAGTCTAGAGGGGTTCTAAAAAGTATTTTGCGCATGCATTCTTATTTTATTAGTTGAAAAAGAATAATGTCATGTGCTCATTTATTTATTTATTTTTGATAAAGTCATATGCTCAATTTTAATGACAATAAAAGCAGTAATTCAAAAAATAAACAAAAAAAATCGAGTTATCTTTTGTATGATTTTTTCTTTTTAAAAAATTAATTTAAATATTAAAAAAACGGACATCCTAATTATATTTGAACTTCTTGTAACACTCCTAGTAATGATGAGTCTAAAGCATATTTAAAATTAAAATTTTTTCCAAACTAAATCATGAAGATGAGGAGATCACTCATTTTTATGCCAAAATAAAATAAAATTTTATTTATGTTTTAAATATAACCTACAACCTCATTTTTGTCTTGCAAACTGTTTAAAATATTTTTGTTAAAGGTCTCATGAGAATGACACTTACTCTTTTTTGTTTTATTTTCTGTTTGTTTGTTTGATTATTTATTTATTTATTTATTTATTTATTTATTTGTAGTAAAGTGATAATAGAGACAAAAATGAAATACTTTGATGGATGTGCAATAAAATGATAATAGGGATTGTTTGGGATTTGCATATAGAAGGATTTTAGAAGCAGTTAGAAATAGATAGATAATAGAGACATTTGGTAAAATTTAGGAAAAATCTTTATTTTACACCATTGGTACCTATAGCATTGCTCTTATGCAAATAATCTAGAATATTAATAATCACTTAAAAGGAAAAAAAACACTATTAATGATAAAATAATGGAAAACTTTACCTAATCAACTCTTAGTTTTCACTTTTTGGCACAAAAAACTATGTGTTCTACGAAATTATTGGCCAAATATTTGAATTTGGAATTTTTTTTCTCTAACTTCCAATGTTCAATACCATAGGGAAAAAGTACTTGGTGAAAATTCAAATTTACTCTCAATGAATATTGAAAAACTCAACCCAAATAAATATAAACGAAAAAAGAATTAAGACAAAATAAGATAAAATGAGATTATTTATATGATTTTTGGCCACAAACAAAAAAATGTTTAGTATTATATTTACTTACTTTTACGGTTTATATTTATTTGGTTGAACTTTTTTAGTGTTTATGGAGGACTATTTTCACTTTCATTCACTAATTTTAACACATTGGATTGACTTGATGAAATATAAACGTCTTCCTTTTCTCGCCATTAATCTGTTTTTGAAAAAAAAAATTAAATTCAAAGGTATGGATTGCAATTTCTTAATATATAGGGCTTTTGTGCAAAAAAATAAAACCTTCATAATTTTCCAGGAAAAAAAACCAGTATCTACAGGGCTTTTGTGCAAAAACCCTATATATTGAGAAATTGCAATCCATACCTTTGAATTTAAATTTCGTTTTTATAAACAAAAAAATGGTGAGAAAAGAAAGAAGGTTATATATATAATATATATATAATTTTTTATGTTTTTTTTTTCCTGATCCAGTTTCATACTTATTTTGAAGTTTGGTATGAAAAAAAATATATATGAATATGGCTCATAGTTAATGGTGCAAAATCTCAACCAAGTGCTAGGAACTGGCCAAGGACCTAATCAACACCGAAGCTGAGCTAATCACCCATACTCAATCTAAAAGGAGTGGTCCAAACCAATCTTTGGGATAGTAGCTCTCTTAAGGGAAATTTGCTAGCGTTGACGGAGGTTTTGTCAACAATGAATTTAAGAAAATTGTGAGATATGGCTTGTGTGTGAATGATTGATAAATTAAAGCAAATAAAGAGATGAATTTTATAGTGGTTCAGCCCCAAAAAAAAGATGAGCCTACTTCCACTGTTCTTCACTATTTTCTGGAGAATTACAAGAGTTTCTTTAAGTCTCAAAGTGAGAGCAGAGAGAATTACAGAATGTAACGAAGTGTTTTTTTGAAGGAGTTCTCCTACAATGAGATTGAGCCACCTTTATATAGATGAGGATAACTCCACGTTTCCCCATTATACAAACGGGTAAATGCATAATTAAAAATATAATTTTAGGTAAATATAGAATCGGATAACATCTTGAATTAAATAAAGGAATTACTCGATCTCCATTCAGAAGCTTGTTTTCTTTTCTTTATAAATTACCCATTTGATGAAGCTTGAACTGGTTTCCTTTTTCATGCTGGTCGCACCTATCGCATCTGGTCGAGGTCGCACTTCAATCAAGAAAATACATGTGCGGCCTGGTATAGACCGATCGTTGACTTTCCTTTCGTGGATTTAAGATCGCATAACAATTGCCCCCCAGCTCCATTAGCCTTTAGGCTAAATGGAGTTTCTTACTCTGATAAATGCGAGCTTAAGAATACGATGTTACGAGGTCATCTCGAAATTCTAGAGTCGTCAAGTCTTGAATCATACCTTTTCAGAACCACGCGTACCTTTCCCTGACAGATGCATCCATATGTCGTCTTCCCTTAAGAAATTGACGCAGCTCGAGGCGACTTCTCCGTTTCTCAAACAGACGTGATGATGGCATTGATGTCAGCAATCGTTTCAAATCACATCTTTTCATATTTCGAAAATTAAATCCATTAAATTTCGAAAATTAATTCTTCCTGCGTGAATCTAGGCCATTAAACTCAAAAATCTTAATTCCTTATCCTACGGTTGAGATTTACTGACTCTTGAGATACTTAGGTTAAAAAAACTATCGTCTTCTTCCATTTCATTTTTACTGAAATTTTCAATTAGCAAAGAACTTTCAAGACCCAAAACCATACCCAAGACAATATTCAAAGGTTCTTCGTAACCGGTGAACTCGTCTGTCATTTTTCTCCGGCAAAGTCCAAATAAAGGACCTTCGTCACCGTTTAAAAGCTCAAGTTTCATCAAAAAGGTTGGTACCTTCTTCCCTCTTGTTTCCTCATTTTTCTGCATTCTCGGAAATGATAGACAAACTTGAATCACCGCTGTCTGAATATTCTTTTCTGAACTGTACTATATCGAATTTTTCAGCTTTATCTGCTTAGCGCTTGAATAATTACCCAGAAACCTTAACTTCCTTAATTTGGTAACGATGACGTACTTAAAATACAAAAAATAGACGAAACCAACCATAGAAGAAGAACCTAAGATCCATATAAAATTTCTGAAATTCCTAGATTTTTAGGTCAAAACCATAATCCAGATGTAAGATCAGACTAAGATCTTGTCTAGGTTGAATAGGGGACACCCATTAAATCGAATGACGAATTACTTGAAGAATTATTCAAACTTGCAAGATAGAAATATGATGAATCCATAGATTGATTAGAAGAACTCAATAAGATCGAATAGCTCGTTGTTGGCATAATTTTAGGGTTTGTAGCCCCAAATTGCTCGCATATAGCGAGTATAACTGCAATAATAAACAAACCAGTACGCTTATTCCTAGGTCGCACCTAAGTTAGCTTATAAATTAATTTATGATTTTTACCTATAGAACGACGCTCACATAGGATTAAATATATCCTTTTTTTATTTTTCAGATGTCTAGTAGCGAGGAAATTAGGGAAAGGAATGCGTTCTCTGGTGACTCGTCATTCTCAGATGCGAGCACTAGCTCTATAGACCTCGAGGATTACATTGAACAACCTGAAGTAGAAATAACCAGGACTAGACAAAGTAGTCCTTGCATAGGTGACCTCTCCCAAAACTAGTGGCCTCAACACATCAGGGATGCCCCTGAATATGCGAGAGGGTACCAGTATGTAGATGGAGATTGGTCGTGTACCAACATAAAGACGAGTTGTAGCACGAATAAGCTCGAGAAGATCATTCGTAACTACAATATCAATATACTACTCCGTCTTTCCACAGAATTTAATCGACCACACACTCTTCCTCGCGGTACTGCCTCATTTTCAGAGGCAGTTCTCAGATGCGGCGTTCACCTCCCACTCTATCCATACATCAAATCAATCGTCGATTATTACAGAGTCATCGCTTATCAACTAACCCCAAATATATACAGATATATGGTAGACTTATACATACTATACCACAAACTTAGTCTAGGATCATCTACTCCTGAAGAATTTGCTTGGTTCTACCAAGTGAAATCGAACCCTTCAGACTTCGGCTTCTATTACGCGAGCAAGTGGTCGAATCAAGCGATAAAGACTATTCACAGAGTTCGCAATAACATGGAAAAATAGAAAAATCTATTTTTCCACTTTGATTATACTGATAACGGGTTCTTCCAAAACCCTGGTAGGTAATTCATAGCTTCCACCTAGATTTTATAACTGTATTCAGATGTCTGATCGCATTTATATGTCATCGCAGATAACAAAGAGTGCTCAGGACTCAACGAGACACAGCTCGCAAGAGTATACAAGATAAACGCCCTTCTAATAGAAAAATTTGTTGGAAGAAGCTCGGGACAACCAAGAATTTGATCGCTTACGGGCTATTCCCAAAAGGTTCCGCGCTTCCTTATTCTGCTAACCGTCCAAGTAAGCCCTCAAACTCGAAGAAAAAGAAATCGAGGAAGCAGAAAGAGACAGGTGCTTCATCTTCTAAGTCCAGGAAACGAAAAACACCGGCTATTCCCCACGTCGCATCACCATTTACCGAAACTCCATCTCCTCCAGCCTTTCAGCCACAAGAAGGTAATTTTTCTTATTATTTTTCCTTTTATCGTATCACGTACCTCGCATGCTAACTAATAAGCTTTTTGTGCAGACATGACCATTAGCAGCGGATTGCGAGCTCTCCCTTCAACTCTTGGATCTATGGCAAGATCCAAGACTCTAGATAGCACGCCTCCTTCAACAAAAAGGAAAGAGAAGATCGACTCTTCTAAAAAGAGAAAAGTCGCCTTCAAGGACATCATGACTAGCTCGCCTTCTCCTCAACCTTCTATGCCTACGAGCCAGCCTGGGCCATCTAAGGTACCAGCTACTTCCTCTGCGGGAGCTAGCCAGGCCAACAAGGACGAAGAGATCCTCGCACATCTTCGTCAACTACCAGAAAAGGCTGGCCTGAGTGCGGCCTTCATTGATCGCTTCATCTCAGATGAAGCATGGGAGAAGATAAAGAAAAGGTCTCCTAGGGTCGCATTCAGTGCCACAATACGAATGCTCGCAAATGTAAGTTTCTCAGTTTCTTTAAATTCTTCGACGCTTTCCTTGCGTTAATATGTTTATATTTCAGATTGCTGCAGCTGCTGTATTGATGTATGACCCGGTCCTTGAGTGCATGAAAAAGGGTGAAAAGGTCGAAGAGATGGCCCAAGTACTCGAAGACCTGAAGAAGACTCGTGAGGACGAGAAAAGCTCTTTCGAGTTGGAGAAGAAGCAGCAGCGCGAGGACCTGGCTAAGGAAAAGCTCGAGAAAGAGAGGCTCGAGGAAAAAATCAAAGGACTTGAGAAGACTATCTCCGAGCATTCGGATGCTTTGAAGAAGGCAGTCGAGGAGGCAGGTCGTAAAGCAGTAGAGGACTTCAAAGCCACTGAGGTCAAAGAACTCGAAAAAAAAGCTAGCGACATTGCCTCTTCGACCATCATTTACAATATATACTGCGAACATCCGGAGTTCGATTTCTCTATCCTTGGCGAGGATGTTATCGAGCTCATTAAGAGTTGAAAAGATGCTGAGGCCGCAGAGAAAATTGCGGATAGGGGAGCGGGCGCATCTGTACAATAGCTTATATACCTTTTATAATTTTGTAATACTTAAGACAAATGCGGGCTTGTCCTGTTTATATTTTGTAATATATTTTGCTTGCACACAGGTGCGGGCTTTAATCTAAGAAGTTTTTTTTTTTTTTTTTTTTTTTTTTTTTTTNTTTTTTTTATCGAATGTTTATTCTTGCAAAATGAAAACAAACAGTATAAATAATATAAATGTGCATAATTTAACCAAGTAGTCAATCACTAAGTGACTAATCGGTACGCTATTGCGATTCGAATCCGACTAACTTAAAACGAGTTTTAAGTGTTAGGATAGGTTAGGTCGCTTAAGAAAAACAACGAACGTAAGTGATGCTAACTCAATATTTGTTTTTCAAAAGTTCTATGTCAAAATAGAATATAGCAAGATTTTACATCGAATAATGAACGTTTTGCTTAGTTACTTTACTGTTCGAGGAGGAAAATTGCATAATACGACATGCTATGGCATGAATCGATGAGAAAATCCTAAGATTTTAAGAAACTTTTAGAAGTTCGGTGATCTAAAATTTCAACCCCTCTAAATGAACGTTTTGCATAGTTCCTTAGGAAGCGAGTAAGAGATGATGATCTGATTCCACTGCTCCCCGAGTTTTATGGTGTTCAAAGACTGCCATAAAACTATAAAAGTCGAGTGATATATAAAAATAATGCGATGATTAATCAAAGTAGCGGAGAAACGGCGGCTTTATTGATAAATTCTGATAAATAACACGACGTCAAGCATTTTTGAAGATATCTGAAGATATACATGAAGATTTATTGATAATATCGACGAAGTTGTTCTGCATTCTATGCATGCTCGATCTTTTGTCCTCCAGTGCGAGCAAGCTTGTAAGTCCCAGGTCGAATGACGGCATCAATAACATATGGTCCTTCCTAAGAAGGGTCAAATACACCAGCACCATGCTCTTTTGTGTTGGGTAGAACTCGTCAAAGAACAAGATCACCAACCACGAATTTTCTATTTTTGACTTTTGAGTTGTAATATCGAGCAGTGCGCTGTTGGTGTGATGCAATTCGTAGTTAAGACTGTTCGCGCCTTTCTTCCAAAAGATCGAGCTCAATCCTCATCAATGCATTATTTTGATCAGGCTCGTAAGTAAATCGTCGTAGGGAGCTCGTACCCACTTCAACTGGCACCATGGCTTCGCAGCCATAAGCTAAAGAGAAAGGACTTTCTCCCGTAGTAGTTCGTTGGGTGGTGCGATAAGCCCATAATACTTCGAGAAGTATATTTGGCCAGTTTCCCTTGTGTTCTTCTAGCTTTGTCTTCAAGTTTTGTTTCAGTATCTTGTTTACAGCTTCAACTTGACCATTGGCTTGTAGATGGATGACTGCGGAGAAGCTTTTCTTGATACCTAAGTTATCACAGAAGTCACGAAACTCGTCGCAGTCGAATTGCTTCCCATTATCAGAGATTATAGTATGTGGTATACCGTAACGACAGATTATAGTCTTGTAAACAAAATCTATCATCTTTCTCGCAGAAATGGTACTTAAAGCTTCAGCTTCCGTCTACTTGGTGAAGTAATCTACGGCGATCACTGTATATTTCAATCTACCTCGTGCCAATGGGAGTACTCCAATAATATCTATTCCCTAAACTGCGAATGGCGTAGTCATCGAAGTTAAAGAAACAGGTGGCATTCGTGGAATAGCTGCAAATCGCTGGCATTTGTCACATTTCCGAGCAAATTCTATTGCATCATTCTTTATAGTAGGCTAAAAATAACCTTGTCTGAGAATCTTATTCACAAGTGTCTGCCCCCCAGAATGATTTCCGCATATCCCTTCATGAATTTCCTTCATAATGTAGTGTGCTTATTCGTCGTTAACACATAGCAATAATGGCGAGCTGAAACTTCTTCGATAAAGCTTTCCATCGTAGATAATATAGCGAGCTACCTTCATCCGAAGTCTCTTTGTATCATCTTTATTTTCGGGAAGTTCGCCATCTTGTAAATATTTCATTATAGGATCCATCCATGTAGGTTTCTGATGAACTGGCATAGTTATTTGAGGCTCTACTTCGATGCTTGGTTTTGCGAGGAATTCTACTGGAACTACTTTCATCAGTTCTACGTCTTTTGTTAAGGTGCCTTAGTATTTTTAGTTCGAGGAAGAAGTTGAATACTGTGAGCAGTAAACATCGAGAACAGTCGTTGTACCTCTTGTAAATAGGCCAGCATTCTTCCTCCTCTTGCTTGATAATCGCCAATCACTTGACAAACCACCAACTGGGAGTCACTATATACTTCGATCATCTAGACCTTCATTTCTTGTGCGAGCTTGAGTCTAGCTATCAATGCTTCATATTCTGCCTTATTGTTTGATGCTGGAAATCCAAATTGGAGTGCACAATGAATACTATGCCCTTCAGGACTGATTAGCATTAAGCCTGCACTAGCTCCACTCTCATTCGACGACCCATCGACGTAGAGTTTCCACAGATTTGATAAATCTAAAGCAGGTTTTTCGACTACTTTAGTGGGAAGATTGACGTCGTAAGTGAACTCCGCAATAAAATCTGCGAGAGCCTGACCTTTGATTGCAACGCGAGGTCGAAAATTGATGTCGAACTGGCTCAGCTCAAAAGCCCACTTGAGTAGTCGTCCTGAAGCTTCTGGTTTTTGTAAGACCTACTTTAGTGGAAAATTTGTGAAAACCTCAATGGAATGTGCATGAAAATAAGGTCGAAGTTTCCTGGATGCGATGACAAGTGCTAACGCCAACTTCTCCATCTCTGGATATCTCGTTTCGACATCGAGTAATCTCTTACTTAGATAATAGACAGGTCGCTGTATATTTTCTTCTTCTCGAATTAACGCGGCACTTATTGCATATTTGGAAACAGCGAGATATAAGTATAGCTTTTCCCCCGATTTTGGCTTTGACAAGAGTGGAGGAGAACCTAAGTGTTTCTTTAGTTCTTGGAATACTTGCTCACACTTCTCGATCCACTCAAACTTCTTTGATTCTTTCAGCACTTCGAAGAATGGTTGGCATTTATCAGTGAATCTAGATACAAATCGATTTAGTGCAGCCACTCTTCCCGCCAAGCTCTACACGTCTTTTGGTTTACGAGGTGACTGCATATCAATTAATGCTTGTATCTTCTGTGGATTAGCTTCGATACCTCGCTGATTGACCATGAATCCCAGAAATTTCCCAGATCCTACACCAAATGCACATTTCTGGGGATTCAGCTTCATCTGATATTTTCGAAGAATTTTGAACATCTCATCAAGATGTTTGATGTGATCTTCAGCTTTCTTCGACTTTACCAACATATCATCAACGTATACCTCTATTGTCTTGCCAATTTGCTTTGCAAACATCATGTTGACAAGGTGCTGATAAGTTGCTCCTGCATTTATGAGTCTAAAGGGCATCTTCTTATAGCAATACAGTCCTCGATCAGTAATGAACGAAGTATGCTTCTCATCTAATTCGTACATGGGGATCTGGTTATATCCAGAATATGCGTCCATAAAGCTTAAGAGTTCGTATCCCGACGTCGCATCTACAAGCTGATTGATTCTTGGGAGTGAAAAACTGTCCTTCGGGCAGTCTTTGTTGAGATCAGTGAAGTCGATATAAGTTCTCCACTTCCCGTTGGGTTTCTTTACCAAAACTAGGTTTGCGAGCCAGTTTGGGTAAAAAGATTCCCTGATGAACCCAATTTCGAGCAGCTTGTCCACCTCTTCCTTTAATGCAACGTAGTGTTCTGGATCCATTGCTCTTCTTTTCTATCGTACTGGCTTTTTTGTTGTATCTATATTAAGGCGATGGCACATGACGTTCGGATCAATTCCCACCATATCCGAATGCTGCCATGCGAAGATGTCCAAATTCGACTTCAGATTAGCGACCATCATAGCTCGTACAGGTTTTTGGAGTTTTACCCCGATTTTAAGCGCCTTCTTCGAAGATCCGTCGATTGAAAAATCTTTCAAGTCTTCTATGGGTCCAGTTTTGACCTCTTTATCGATTTCTCTAGGGTCGAGATCTTCGATTGACGCTTTAATCGATGCTTTACTCCGTAGCTGGACCATCATTGTGCGAGGTGTCAAATCTTTTGCTGCGAGCTTTAATGAATTATTATAACAAGTCCGTGCATTGTATTGATTACCTCGCACTTCATCTACTCCGTGCTGTGTTGGACTTCATAGCGAGATAATAAATTGAAGTGATAGCTCGAGTTCCCTTAGAGTTGGTCTTCCTAGCACAGCATTAAATGCGGAGGGGCAATCTACAACTAAGAATTGAGTCATTACCGTCGAGACTCTAGGATAAGTTCTAACATTAACCATTAACTCAATCATGCCCCTAGGCATTATGCTATCCCCAGTAAATCAGTAGAGTGGAGTGACGGTGGATTTTAAGTCACAGTCACTCAACCCCATCTTCTTGAAGGCGTCATAGTATAAGATATCGACAGCACTTCTATTATCGATTAGTACTCGCCATAGCTGAGTACTTCTACAATTGATTTTAATAACTAGTGCGTCATTATGTGGATAATGGACTTCCCTTGCATCTTGCTTCATGAAGGTGATGTCCACACCGGGTACCCGTTGAAGCTTTTGTGGTCGCTGCTCAAGATGCATGACATTGGTCAACGGTTGTTGTCGAGCTTCTCGTGCATATCTATCCTATGCCCTCCTCGAATCTCCACCAATATGCGGTCCCCCATAAATAGTTCGCACTTCTTGCTACACTTCGGGAGGTCGCTGCTGGTTTTCTCCTCTTCCATTATTTTACTGGGTATACTGCCGTAGTCGCCCTTCTTTAATTAATCGTTCGATCTCATCTTTCAGGGCATAACAGTTGTTGGTGTCATGCCCAATATCATTGTGATACCGGCAGAACTTGTTGGGATCACGTTTCGCTCTTTCCAGTTTAATGGGCTCCAGTTGACGATATCGCTCCTGTTGATTTGTGACCGCATAGATATGATCTATTGGTACACTCAGCTCAGTATAGTTATTGAATCTCATGGGAGCCTTCGGAACTTCCTGCCTTTTTAATTCGGGCTGCTTCTCAGTTGGCCACTCGTTTTTTCTCTTGTTTGACTTTTTATAATTGTTGTTGTTGCTGGTCGTGGTCGTATCTTTAGTTGAATCTTTTCATCCTCCCTTCGTCTTGTGAAGATTCTCACGTGAAGATTCCACTCTCAGATGATGACCGACTCGTCGATAGAAGTCCTCAAGAGTTCTGCATTCCCGCTCGAGCATCTCTTCCCAGAGTTTAGTTTCGGCTCGCACCCCGGCCATCAGCAGGGTTAAGACTCCTCCTTCAGGCGGGTTGCTGACTTTCGCCAATTCTGATGTAAAGTGATTGAGATAAGATCGCAGAGTCTCCTCTGGGCCTTGTCGAATGGCAGACAAATTGATTAACGGAACAGTGAAATTTTTAGCATCCTGGAATTGTCTTAAGAAAGCAGTTTGAAGTTATTGCCAAGGCGAGATTGAACTAGGTTAGAGTCCTCGAAACCACTTCTTCGCTGCTCCCGTGAGGGTTACAGCAAAACATCTGCATCGTGCGAGGTCATCGACCTAGTGGAGCTCCATCAGATCGCTGAAGTGATCCATATGGTCCTGTGGATCAGTTTTCCCATCAAAAGTGTTTATGGTGGGAAGTTCGAATCCAACAGGTAAGGCAGCGGCTTGAACTTCCTCGTTGAATGAGGATTGACGATACCCATCAACGAGCTCATCATCCCAGCCAGCAATCATCTCTAACGCGATCCTCAAATTATGAACATCAATATTAAGAGAAAGAGTATTAGTTGGTTGCGAGGTTGGTCTTTGATCGTCGTTACGGTGTATTGCAGGTTGGCCAGGCAGGGTCTGTTGCGACCTTTGTGAAGACTCTACTGTAATAGTGTGACGAGATCGACTTTGTTCGTGATGATGTGATATTGATCGCTCACGGCTACGCCGTTGTTCCAGGTGTTGTCTCAGGTCCACAGGATTTTGCCTTGGCTCGCTGCTCAGATGATCACGATTGACGGTGGTTCTTCGAGAAGGTTGTCCACGATCACGATCAGTGCTCGAACTTCCAGTACCAGATCCTTGTGGCAAGTCTGCGACCTTGCCTGTGCCCTAGAAGGTGCGATCTGTGTGACGCTCCTGCTGGGCTCTAGGCTGATCGCGGTTCCCTATCTCTAGGATCTGAATTCCTGTCTCAGGTCATCGAGCAGGACGATCTCTGGGGCATTCATGTTGTGGTGGAGTGACCATCTGTCCTTCAGCAAGTCATCGTAGAGAATCATTAATCTAGTTAGTGATTTGCTGAAGGTTCACTGGAGCATCCTCCATGCGATCTTGTCTTTGGACAATATTCTCTGGTGCGGTCACGGCAGGTTGATCCTGAGCGGAATCGACCTGTGCAGCAGCAGTGCTTTGGGATTGGTTTTAGCTAACTCCAGCGTTTCTGGTATTTGCCATTGTTGAAAAAGTGAAATTGACACTCTTTTTGCTGGAATAGCCCTCCTTCTAGCGCCAATTGTTGACGGAAGTTTTGTCAACAATGAATTTAGGAAAATTGCGATATGTGGCTTGTGTATGAAGGATTGATAAATTAAAGCAAATATGGAGACGAATTTTATAGTGGTTCAGCCCAAAAAAAAAGATGAGCCTACGTCCACTGTTCTTCACTATTTTCTGGAGAATTACAAGAGTTTCTCTAAGTCTCAAAGTGAGAGCAGAGAGAATTACAGAATATAGTGAAGTGTTTTTTGAAGGAGTTCTCCTACAATGAAATTGAGCCACCTTTATATAGATGAGGATGGCTCCATGTTTCCTCATTACACAAACGGATAAATGCATAATTAAAAATACAATTTTGGGTAAATATAGAATTGGGTAACACCTCGAATTAAATAAAGGAATTACTCGATCTCCATTCAGAAGCTTGTTTCCTTTTCTTTGTAAATTACCCATTTGATGAAGCTTGAACTGGTTTCCTTTTTCATGCTGGTCGCACCTATTGCATCTGGAGGAAGTCGCACTTCAATCAAGAAAACACATGTGCAGCCTAGTGTAGACCGATCGTTGACTTTCGTTTCGTGGATTTAAGATCGCATAACAGCTAGAACGGAGTGCTTAGCATCGAAGGGGTACTTGCCAAAGGGACTCCAATAGTCAAGTTAGTATTATTCTTATCACGCCTCACACCCGAGGACATGTGCTGCACTGTATACCTATAAGGCAAAGCCTTATAAATATGCACGACATCTATCTATAATCCACAAAAATAAAGAATAATTAAACTCCAATAAATACCGATAATCATGTACAACCCAATAATTCTATTAAGTCTCCAAATATTAAAAATCAACTATACAAAATATAATCTAATAAATTTGTGCTAATTGACCTTTCCAATTTTTATGTTTTCCCAGTAAGAATGAATGACTTTCTTTCTTTCACTTATGAACTCAAATGCATCATAATTATCTAGACAAGTTCTCCTTTAATAAACTTCTTAACTAAAGATCTTTAAAACCTGGGAGGGAAAAATAAAAGGTTGAGCTAGAAGCCCAATAAGTAACTAGTAACCTTAACTAGCTGGATCAAGCATATGCAACCCAAAATCATTAACGAATATTTTTCAAAACAAATTTGGTTTCAGAAATCAGTACTTTTGAAAATATTTAAATAAGTCATTTAGTAAACAATTTGACAAAAATAAGTATAAGTTTTTAAATTTGTCTTTTCGAATTCTTTTTAGTCAGTAACAATTCACAATTTTTGGTGACTATGGCCACATTTAACTCCTGTGACTAGGTCTGAATCTGCCACAAATAACTCATGTAATCGGGTCTGAATCTACTTCGAATAACCCATGTAGCCAGATCCGAATCTACTATGTTTAACCCTGTTGTTAGGTTAGTACTATCCACATATAAGCTCTGTGGATTGGGATAATATGCATAGTCACTGAAGAGAGTTTCAAAATACTTATTTACAATAATGAATCATAAACAATTTCACTTTCATCTCATTATAATAATATAGTTATTTCAAAACAATTTTTTTATAACCATGTTCAATAATAATTCATATACTTGATCCATAATTTGCTATAAAATATAGAATCATACTATTTTTCACAAAAATTAGGATAAATGACTTTATTAATCTTTGAACTAACAAAAAAGTCTTACTTTAGTCCTTAAACTTTAAATTGCTTCATATTGGTCCTTAAACTTTAAATTGCTTCATATTGGTCCTTAAAATATTTAAAATATGTCATTTTAGTCCTTTTTGCTATATATTTTGTTTGAAATTTAACAGAATGAGCACATAAGTTGCATTTCTCACTTTGTATTAATGATTTCAACGAAATATCATATTTTGGATAGTTTTACATTGCATTATTGTCTAATATATAACTAATTTTTATTCAACTAATCTTTTTTAAATTGCTTTAATTCATGTTCTAATCTCTCTATAGTACTAGACTATACTTCTGGATATGAAATAAGTATAGCAGAATAATAAAGATATCTTATATGCTCATTCTATTAAGAATAAAACGAAATATACAACTAAAAAGACTAAGATGAAACTCTTTTAAAAATTTAACGACCAAAATGATGCGATTTAAAGTTTAAGGACCGAAGTAAGATTTTTCTCATAGTTTAGGGACTAACAGAGTCATTTATCCCAAAAATCTTATTATTTTAATAAAATAGATTTCTTTCATTAAATAGTCTTACTGCCGAAATATATATTTTTTTACTTGAAATCATATTTTAAAGAAAACACTTTGTAAATATGATACTATTTGAAATAATAAAATAATAAAACATTTAGCTTTTGGACAAGGAAAACTACTAGAAAAGATCAAAGGTTACTTACCTCGTTTGCTTTGTCTATTTAACCAAAATGATCAATATAATTGTTCAAGCGCCTATTATTATATAAAGCATATATAAGTATAAAATTACTGAAATCACATTCTAATTACTCTAAGAACAATGACTAGTTGCTACCCATGAACCTTCTAACCCTACTTTTCTCGAATAATCTCAATCTCTCACGATTCACAATAATTCTGATCTACCTCTAGGAGACAAATTCTACAAATAATGAGGATTCTAATAGTGTCAATAATATGGCTTTGGAGTCTATAAGTGGGCCTGGACCCTATACAGTCAGATAAGTGTTAGTTAGAATGTGCAACTATAAATTCACACACTCCCGTGCAAGTACACACGGTCACAAGTAATATAGATTTAGGAGTTAAGAGTATCGAACCCACAGAGATTGATTTCTAATTCGATACTCAGTATTAAAATTATCTTAATTCTAACTTTATCCAAACAACTGAAATATGGCTTTTAAAGAAATAAAATAAAGCAAACTACACTATGATGCAAAATCAATGAAAGTAAGTAATAAGAAAAATATCTAGGTTTATTAATTCCTCAATCTTCTGTTAAACACACAATCTCTTAATTTCCCTTTTATATTAATTAATCTACTAGAGCTGTCAACAGAGAATTTAAATATGTTCACAAACTTCTTTCTAAGACATAAGTGAAAATATCTAGACAAGCTAATATATTACTCCTAACATAAATTGACTAGATTCATTAAGTTTAGTAATTCTCATACAAAGGTTGCACAAGTCACATAGGTATATTCCTATCCTATGCAAACTCACCCACCATTAGGTGATCTTATGTTATTCTATCTATGTTCAAACCTAAATTCCCCTTCCCAAGTTTATAGAGGTTTCACTCAGTAATCTATTTAGTAATCAATTAAATAGAAGCAATAAGCACAAAGTAAAACAAATAACTCAACAATAGATTTGATTAATAAAATAGGAGAGAAATAAATAAACAAAATATTCAAGATTGGTTCACATAGTAAAACTAGACAAAGAAATATTTAGTTTATAATATAAATTGAGAACAATAACATTATAATCCAATGAATTCAAGGAATACAAAATTAAAGAGAGAAAAATTATAGAATATCCCCTCAAAAAAGCTTGAAGGTTTTCACGGAGGTTGTCAAGCTCCTCCTCCAAGCTTGGTTCTTGCTCCCTCGAATCCTCTCTTTAGAATTTGCTCTCAACTATACTACTCTCTAAATATGGAAAATACAAAATAAAACTCACAACAAAATGAAAAAAAGAAGGTATGAGCAAAGTATGGTGTTGATGTTGTGGATGAAATCAAGAAATAGAGGATTGGAGCTTGTATTCATCTTCTTCTTCCTCTTCTTCCTCTCCTTCTATGGCTGCCTCCCTCTCTTTTTCTCTATCCTAAAATGCTTCTTTCAACCCCAAAGATTGGGTTTTAAAGAGGTGGCTCGTGCAAACCTAAGGCAGGCCGAATCTGGACCCTTGGATCATCAAAAAGTTGATCTCAGCCATCAATCTTTGACCCAGGACGCAGGAGGTGCTGCGGCGCCAAAAGGCGCCACTTTTGGCGTTGCAGTGCCACTTTTCTGTTAGTTTTGCACTTTGGTTTTCGGGGTGTGCCATTTCTTCATTTGAGCTCCGATTTATCTCATTTTCGTTGAGTTACGACCGTATTGGATTGAACTTTGATCTCAATATTTAAAAGACCTATTTGTGAAGCACAAATTCTTCTCATTTTGCATCAACACTTTTATTTCATTCTCTTATCGACACAAACAAATAAAATATCAAAACAACAAGAAAAGCAATTGAAATAACTTAATTTAAACAAGAACATAGCAAAATTTAAGGCAAATTAGCAGAAGAAAACTCCAATTTTATGGAGTTAACACACCCCCAGACTTATGATTTTACTAGTCCTCGAGTAAAAGAAAAAGAAAAATATCTAAAAATACAAGAGATAATGTACTAACACTGATGATTTCCAATTGATTCCTCAATACTCACATAATAACATAACTTTAAGAAAAATGCAAATATTAGCTAGGTATTAAGAATAACTCAGGAAAACGTCCCATATCAGATCAAATTTCATATGTGTGTATGTGTAAATACCTTTCTCCTATCATCGTGCGAAATCCAAACAAGTTTATGCAAACATATATTCACAAAATCTCAAATGTTACAATCAAGTTCCATAAGTTTGCTTATCAAATCTATGTCTACTAATATAGATAAACACAACATCAAGAATCAAAAAGTCTTTATTAAGGTTGAAATAATATATGGGCTTAGGTGAAGGTATGATATTTTAGATAAAATAAGCTCAAATTACCCTTAAGCACATTAACTCTAGGACTCATGTAGAGCTATTCTTTTACACACCAAGTAACACGCCAATATAATCAAAATTTCTTTTTCTTTCATTAATACAGAGCCAAATACTTATTCTTTTCTTCTTTTTTTTTTCGGTTGTTGTTGAGTTACACACCCCTAAACTTATTCCTTTCTTTCATGAACAAGTGTGTAACTATTTTTTTTTTTTTTTTTTTTTAACAATCTCACTCCACCCACCCTCTCATAACATAGCATAGCTCAAAATAATTCAATAAGAGCAATCAATATGCTCAAGAGGTAAAGGTTGAATGATATTATTTTAAGTTAAGCTAATATATGTGTGGTTTAAAAAGAAAAGGCTTTACAAGGCTCAAAATAGGTGTACTAGGGATAAAAGGCTCTGCCACATTTCACTCAAAGTGCCAAAAGGCCCCAATATGCTAGAGGTCGCCTCTAATTTTACAGAGGCTAGTTTTTTAACAAATCAAAAGGCTACAACCCATGAAAGCAAGTCCAGTCAAACATCAAATATGATCTACATGCTAAGAGCTAGTTTGTAGCAATACTAAGAATTGAGTTACGTCACTCCAATTTTTATATTACTTGGTCCAGTTCAATATACATAACTTATTTATATTGTTCTAGTGTTTCTATCAAAAGTCAGACACTTCAATGATTTGAGACACATCATTCCCATTAAGATAGAAAAATACTAGAACATATAGTAAATAAATTATTCCCTTTTTATTTACAGATTGTGAACTAGTGAATTTAGACTTAGATAAAGAAACAAGTCTCCTTATAATTAATACTTAATCATATTTATTTCTTTATTTACAAATAAAGTCATGGTATCTTTTTCAGATAAATAAACTATTCAATTGAGACAGTTTAAGCTAGCAAATATCATAAATGTGTACCAGAGAAAGTTGTTTATACTAAAAGGATAAAATTGAAAATCTGATTTTTAGGGCAAATATCCCAACATCTATGAATAGTAGTCATGCTACATGTTAGGGTAACCTTTCGCCTACTGAGAGTACAGAATCATGGAGATGCCAAAGGGATCTTGATTCTCTGATGGTTAAGACCTAATCGATCAATGTCATGATCATTTTTAATACTGGGGTCTGGGGTCGAGCTTTAGATTGTACTACACCTGTCCAAGCTTGGATCAAATTTTGAGACGTAAATTATAAGGAGGGTGCGAGCGAGCCTCGAGCCTTTGGCGTGTTATATAAGGCCCAAGCTTTTGAGATTATGTATGAGTCCCGAGCTTTCGAGTCTTCAATACAGGCTGGTGGATTCGTCAAACTTCTTAGAAATTTTTCATAGTAATAATGAAAATAAAAATAACATAGTAGGCCTAATTTAGCTATTATGTATCTCATTGCACAACAACTTACAATTTACCAAAGATTCCAAAGTTGGTTTAAACAACATGACAATTTTGTAAATCTAATTTATCTAATTCATGGATGATTTTTTTTTTTTCCACAACCATGTATAGAACCATAGTGTGGTGAGTGGAGGCTCTATGTTTTTATTTTTTGGAAAAAGATACGTACATTTATAAACATGTTTTCACAAAAAATTAACCCTTGTATTAAAAACAAATTGTAACTAAACTGATAAGCCCGAACATAAAAAAATTGTTTGTCTCACAAATATATAACTAATTTCCACAAATATAATTTTTTTTTTTGGATAAATTAGGTTGAATTTAGTTAAACTAAATAGAAAAAGCTAAAAAGGACCAAAATTCAGACAGGCCACCATCATTTCAAAGCTCAAGTGCAATCCAATTTATAAGTAATAATTCTGAATCGGGAAAAAGAAAAAGGAAAAAAAACAATGATTTTCCTCTTCCCCAAGAATAAAAAGTGGAAACCTTCAACTTCTCATCTTTCTTCTTCACTAAATAGACTCAACCCTCTATAGTGAGTAACTTTGGATAAAAAAAGTATTGATGATCTTTCAAAAAAGAAATGGTTGATACATACAAAAGAAAAAAAATGTATATTCATTAGTATACCAGCTTATGATTCTGGTATTAATTTTAATAGTTGCTACCACTACATTATGGAGAGGATATTTTCTTTATGGAATCTCGCTACGAATTGGCTATATATTCGAATGGTTTATCAATAGATGAAAAATAAACTATTTACGTATATTGAGAAAGATATCTTCAATGGTCTTGATAACGAATTTACTATGTAGTGTGTTCCATATAGGTCATCTTACTCATCATATCAATATCATTTCTTTTACTTTTTCAAAAAATTTGTGATAGCTAGAGTGTAAAAATTAAAAAAAAAAAAAAGCTTTATCAATTATGAATAATTTTAATTAATTTCATGTGAATCATCTCATACTACATTGGTTGATAAGGATATGGTGCTTAATACTACGATGTTAATTAACCAAATAAAAGAGAAGGATATGATGATAACAGAAATCATCTCATACTACATTGGTTGATAAGGATATGGTGCTTAATACTACGATGTTAATTAACCAAATAAAAGAGAAAGATATGATGATAACAGAAATCATAATTAAAAGAGAAGGATATGGTGATATCAGAAATCATAATTCCATTTAATTATGTAATTTAAATTGATTTAATTTAGTTATTTATTTAAATTTAGTAATTATTCTTTTAGATAATTTTTGTTAGTTTTCTGATTATATTTGATTTCTTAATCTCTTAGATTTATTTTTGAAATATTGTAAACTATATAAATTCATGTTTGATTAATGAGAAGACTGCCATATTTTCTCCTCTCTAAAACTCTTTATGGTATCAAGAGCATCTCTTAGGTAATTTTTTTTTTTCGATACCATACTACAATGCCTCTTCTCCGCCACTCCACTGTCTTATCTTTTCTCTCCTCCTCAACAATGGCTGTCAAAAATAATCAAGCCCCAAATAATCATTGTTCTTCCTAATGCACAAGGACCTAACCTCCCTCTTACTATTATCAATACTTTCAATTCCCTTAAACTCATATCTGCCAATTATCTCTCTTGGAAATTACAAATAGAAGCCCTTTTAATCGGTCACAATCTACTCAAATTTATTGATGGATCTTACCTTACTCCCTCTCACACCACCACCGTCAACAATGTCTCCATGCCTAATCTAACATACCATACGTGGCTTCGTCAAGATAAATTACTTTTGGGTGCTATTGTTGGCTTTCTTACCCTATTTCTTATTCCTCTTATTACTGAATGCCAAACTTCTCGTGATGCTTAGAGTACCTTTGCCAACATATACGCCTGACCCTCACGTGGTCATATTAAACAAATAAAGGACCAAATCAAACGTGCCACGAAATGTTTCAGTCCATTTCTGACTATATGTAGTCTATTAAATCATGTGCAGATGAATTGGCGACCCTCGGTAAACCTATGGACCAAGAAGATCTCATTGAGAAAATTTTTGATGGCCTTGATGATGACTACAAACCAATTGTTGATGTTATCAATGGCCGTGACACTATGATTTTGTTTAATAAGCTTCACAAAAAATTGATTAGCAAGGAGCCTTCCCAGTACCTCCAGCACTTTTCCTCCTCATCGCTTCTTGCCATGGCCAACTCGGTGAATTCACGTACCAATTTTAGTCGTTCCCGTAACATATCTCTATGTCCTCTGTTGCTGTCTCATCCTGCCACATCCTTCGGCAATCCTGGCCTTGGTATTGCCCCGGCTGCATCCTGCGATGGTCGCCACCCACCGTGCCTTTATCTTGGCCGTTGCCAATGGTGTCATACTCAAGGTCACACTATTCCACAATGCCCAGTGTTTCGTCAACTTCAACCTAATTTTAACAACCTCTACTGCCACAATAACCTTCACCATGGCAACCCTACTACTTGGCTCCTTGGCAACCGCAAGCCCATTTTGCTACGTCCACCAACCCAGACTCTTCCAGTTGGCTTCTTGATAGTAGGGCCTCAAATCATGTTACCTCCGATCTTAGCAATCTCTCGCTTCATACACCTTATGACAGTGCTGATTATATTGTTATTGGTGATGGCATGGGTCTACCTATCACGTGTACCGATTCCAAATCTCTTTCTACATCCTTACATACTTTTTCTTTAGATAATGTTCTTTGTGTACCTACTATGAAAAATAACCTTATTTTTATTTCTCAATTTCGTCAAAGAATCAATATCTGTATTGAATTCTTACCCTATTCTTTTCTTGTGAAAGATCTTCGCACGGAGGCAACCTTTTTACAGGGATAGACTAAGGATGGCATGTATGAATAGCTGGTATCTTCCATCAAGTCTTCTTCTCACATTACTTTTTTCAATGTCAAGACCACTTCGTCTGAGTGGCATCATCGCCTTGATTATCCTTCATCATCAATTTTTACGCATATGGTTAATAAGTTTCATTTAGAGTTAACAAGTCCTTTAGTCATTCCCCACTCTCATGGAGTCCTTCTCTCTTAGCGCTATTATATATTTGATCTCCTCGCTCGTACACATATATCCGACTCCAAGCCTGTTGCTACACCACTTGTTACTATTCTTATACTTTCATTACAATCTGGGAATGCACTTTCTAACCTATTGGAGTATAGGGCTACTATTGGTAGTCTTCAATACTTATCCCTTACTTGACCGGACATTGCTTATTTAGTGAATAAATTTTCTGAGTATATGCATCGACCCACAACTGATCATTGGATTGTTGTTAAACGACTGCTCTATTATCTATGTGGAACCTCAGACCACAGTATCCTGCTATATCTCTTCATGCTTTTTCAGAAACTGATTGGGCAAGTAATAAGGATGATTTTACTTCCATGAGGGCATATCTTGTTTATCTTGGCTGCAATCCTATTTCCTAGAGTTCCAAGAAGCAATGTACTATCGCTCGATCCTCTGCAGAAGTTGAATTTCGCTCAGTCACGACCACTGCTGCTGAGCTTCTCTGGATTTGTTTGCTTCTGACAAAACTTGTTGTGTTTTTCTCTAGTAACAGATCATCTATTGTGATAACGTTGGTACTACAAATTTGTGGTCCAATCCTATTTTTCACTCTCGTATGAAACATGTAGCTCTCAATTATCACTTCATTCGTGAACAAGTTCACAGTGGTGCTTTTAGGGTGGCTCATGTCTCGTCTACTGATCAATTGGCAGATGCACTCACCAAACTACTTCTGTGCACTCAATTTCTGCTCTTGAAGAACAAGATTGGACTCTTCTCCTGGAGCCCCATCTTGCGGAGGCATGATAATGGAAATCACAATTCTATTTAATTATGTAATTTAAATTGATTTGATATAGTCATTTTTTTAGATTTAGTAATTATTCTTTTAGATAGTTTTTGTTCGTTTCCTGATTATAT